>WNGS01119862.1:0-18053 GCA_020271785.1 Procambarus virginalis
TACTATGTGTACCCCATACTACGGATTTGTAACCCTATACAAATCCTCAGTAATTTTTCATATATATTGCGTTTAAGTCAAGTTTTCTTGTCATTGTGCCTGTCACAGTAAAGTCATCAATTTGCAACATTTATTGAGGATTTTGCATCGTGTTTCCTGTTATAATAGATTTCATCCAAATATGAACGATTTAGGCAATATTTTGCCGTTTTTCCGGGTTTTCAAGCTTTTTCGGTTTATTGCCATAAATTCAAAAAATTTACGAAAAATATGATTCAACACGTAATGAATTGCAAATTACCCATTGATTTCCAATCAACTTTTTATACCTCGTTAAAATAATGAGTTAGATATTGATTAGGAGAATTTCTGTTTTCATTGTATATTTTGACGTTTCAGCCATCGCTGAAATGTCGTAATTTCAAACTGCGAATACGTGCAGAGAGCCAGAATTTGGCTCCAAAATATGGCTCAAAGGGCTCAAGCGTCGAATTTGGGAAGTTTGGGACATTTTGAAAACTGCATGGGGGTTTGGGCAAAATGTGACAAATCGCCGCTCTCAGTAATTGGCATATTTCGGTAAAAAAGTCGTAATTTTAAACTGCGAATACGTGCAGAGAGCGAGAATTTGGCTCCAAATATGGCTCAGCGTTAATTTGGGATGTTTGGGATATTTTGAAAACTGCAGGGTGGTTCGAGCGAATGTGACACATCGCCTCTCTTAGTAATTGGCATATTTCTGTATAAAATTCGTAATTTCAAACTACGAAATACTTACAGAAAGCCAGAATTTGGCTCCAAAATATTGCTCAAGCGTCGAATTTGGAATGTTTGGAATATTTTAAAAACTGCAGGGGGGGTTTGGGCAAAATGTGACCCATCACTTCTCTCAGTAATTTGCATATTTTCGGTATAAAAGTTCGTAATTAAAATGACGAATACGTGCAGAGAGCCAGAATTTGGCTCCAAAATATGGCTCAAGGGTCAAATTTGGGATGTTTGGGATATTTTGAAAACTGCAGGGTGGGTTTAAGCAAAATGTGACCCATCGCCTTCTTCAGTAATTGGCATATTTTCTGTATAAAATTCGTAATTTCAAACTGCGAATACGTTCAGAGAGCCAGAATTTGGCTCCGAAATATGGCTCAAGCGTCGAGTTACGGATGTTTGGAATATTTTGAAAACTGCAGGTAGGGTTTGGGCAGAATGTGATCCATCGCCGCTTTCAGTAATTGGCATATTTTTGGTATAAAAATTCGTAATTTCAAACAGCGAATACATGCAGAGATCTAGAATTTGACTCCAAAATTTGGCTCAAGCCTCGAATTTGGGATGTTTGGGATATTTATAAAACTGCAGGGAGGGTTTGGGGAAAATGTGACCCATCGCCGCTCTCAGTAATTGGCATATTTTGGGTAATTGGCATTAGACTTTTGAGCCATATTTTGGAGCCAAATTCTGGCTCTCTGCACGTATTCGCAGTTTGAAATTACGAATTTTTATACCGAAAATATGCCAATTACTGAGAGCGGCGATGGGTCATATTTTACCAAACCCCACTGCAGTTTTGAAATTATCCCAAACATTCCAAATTCGATGATTGAGCCATATTTTGGAGCTAAATTCTGGCTCTCTGCACTTATTCGCAGTTTGAAATTACGACTTTTTATACCGTAAATATGCCAATTACTGAGAGCAACTATGGGTCACATTTTGCCCAAACCCCCCTGCAGTTTTAAAATATATCACAAACATCCCAAATTCGACCCTTGAGCCATATTTTGGAGCTAAATTTTGGCTCTCTGCATGTATTCGCAGTTTTAAATTACGACTTTTATACCGAAAATATGCCAATTACTGAAAGCAGCGATGGATCGCATTTTGCCCAAACCCTCCCTGCAGTTTTCAAAATATTCCAAACATCCCAAATTCGACGCTTGAGCCATATTTTGGAGTCAAATTCTGGCTCTCTGCACGGATTCGCAGTTTGAAATTCCGAATTTTTATACCGAAAATATGTCAATTACTGAGAGCAGCGATGGGTCGTTTTTTGGCCAAACCCCCCTGCAGTTTTAAAATATATCACAAACATCCCAAATTTGACCCTTGAGCCATATTTTGGAGCCAAATTCTGGCCCTCAGCACGTATTCGCAGTTTGAAATTACGATTTTTTTATACCGAAAATATGCCAATTACTGAGAGCGGCGAGGGGTCACATTTTGCCCAAACCCCCCTGCAGTTTTCAAAATTTCCGAAACATCCCAAATTCGACCCTTGAGCCATATTTTGGAGCCAAATTCTGGCTCTCTGCACGTGTTCACTGTTTGAAATTACGACTTTTTATACCGTAAATATGCCAATTACTGAAAACGGCTGTGGGTCACATTTTGCGCAAACCCTCCCTGCAGTTTACAAAATAAACCAAACTTTCCAAATTAGACGCTTGAGCCATATTTTGGAGCCAAATTCTGCCTCTTTGCATGTATTCGCAGTTTGAAATTACGACTTTTATATCGTGTTTTCATTAGAATTAACTAAAATGTTCCAGATTTTCTGTGTATGTTACAGAAAGAAGATGTACTGCAAAAACAGCTCTAATACGGCTGAAACGTCGAAATATGCAATAAAATCAGGGTTTCTCTCCTTGGATACGGATTGTCAGTTTATTGTTATTAATTCATTACATATGCGACAAATCTGATGTATACGCGTAATTAATTGCAAATTCACATTAAATACATTATTTTCAATCAACCATTCGTACCTCGTTAAATTAGCGAATAAGATATTGATTAGGAGATAAACCCTGTTTTTATTGCATATTTCGACATTTCAGCCGGATTAGAGCGGTTTTAGTTCTAATCAGACAAGTTGCCGTTGCCTCCTCCGCATCAGCTCTAATGCGGCTGACACGTCGAAATATGCAATAAAAACAGGGTTACTATCCTAATCAATATCTTAGTCGTTATTGTAACGAGGTACGAATGGTTGATTGAAAATAATGTATTTAATGTGAATTTGTAATTAATTACGTGTATAAATCATATTTGTTGCATATGTAATGAATTAATAACAATAAACTGGCAATCCTTAAAAACGTGGGAAATACGACGACATAGTCCATTGTTCGTTCAAATCACACAAATCAATGTGTTTTCATTAGAATTAACTAAAATGTTCCAGAATTTCCGTGTATGTTACAGAAAGAAAATGTACTGCAAAAACAAGTCTAATGCGGCAGAAACGTCGAAATATGCAATAAAATCAGGGTTGCTCTTCTTGTATACGGATTGTCAGTTTATTGTCATTAATTCATTACATATGCGACAAATCTGATGTATACGCGTAATGAATTCCAAATTCACATTAAATACATTATTTTTAATCAACCATTCGTACCTCGTTAAATTAGCGAGTAAGATATTGATTAGGAGATAAACCCTGTTTTTATTGCATATTTCGACGTTTCAGCCGGATTAGAGCGGTTTTAGCTCTAATCAAACAGGGTTTCCGTTGCCTCCTACGCATCAGCTCTAATGTAATGAATTATTAACAAAAACGTGCAATCCTTAAAATCGTGGGAAAAATGACGAGATAGTCCATTATTCGTTCAAATCACACAAATCAATGTGTTTTCATTAGAATTTACTAAAATGTTCCAGATTTTCCGTGTATGTTACAGAAAGATGATGTACTGCAAAAACAGCTCTAATGCGGCTGAAACGTCGAAATATGCAATAAAATCAGGGTTTATCTCCTTGGATACGGATTGTCAGTTTATTGTTATTAATTCTTTACATACGCGACAAATCTGATGTATACGCGTAATTAATTGCAAATTCACATTAAATACATTACTTTCAATCAACCATTCGTACCTCGTTAAATTAGCGTGTAAGATATATAATAGGAGAGAAACCCTGTTTTTATTGCATATTTCGACGTGTCAGCCGGATTTGTGGGGAAAACCTGACAATAACTAATAACTTGTTTAAGGCTCTGAGACCCAGTAACTAATAATTAAATGAATATATATATATATATATATATATATATATATATATATATATATATATATATATATATATATATATATATATATATATACTTCGATAGCTATGAAGGACCACCACTTTTTGAGAAAAAGTGGAAAACAAAGAGACAATGGAAAAAACTGATCCTAGGAACTAGTGTCCTATGGATCTTGGTAAAACTGTAATACTTATATGACAACCCGTCCTCACAAATTTAATAAGTCAATATTGACTTATTAAATATGTGCATAGGTGACATACTTAACATAATAGTTTCCCTTGAAAATCTTCATAGGAAACACCGACCTTACCTAACCTTGTTAGTATGTGAAGACAAGCATCTAATTGCTTCGTAATTACAATTATTACCTAACCTATACCTATAATAGGTTAAGTAACAATTGTAATTACGAAGCTATAAGATGCTTATTTTAACATACTAACAAGGTTTGGTAAGGTCGGTGTTTTCTATGAAGATTTTCAAGGGAAACTATTATGTTAAGTATGTCACCTATGCACGCAACTAATAAGTCAATATTGACTTATTAAATTTGCGAGGACGGGTTGTATATGAATGGAGTCAAATTAACTACACAAAATTGGGGGGTTACATGCTAAAAGATTAATGCATCCCTAGCATTATTCTGGTGCTGGTTCTTCACCAGAGTAAATCAAATGTGTGAGTAAAAATATAGAATATATAAAATTGATGGAGGTAAATGCAACTCAATATACTACTGAAATGTTGAACAGCATCAGTAAATCAAAGGGTTAGTATAATTGATCTCTTTAGGAGATCACTACTGTAACTATGGAGTTATTGCTACTGATGGAAAAATGGACAGCTTAGCTGTGAAACTAAGGAGTAGTCAGTTGCTACACTCCACCGACGACGTGTTGCATAGGGTAAATTGTTGCACAGAACGGTGGGGAAGCCTAGCACCTCGGTTGAAGTCGCCTTGGTACTGAAAGGCAATTACATTGTAGAAATCTTCTACACAATAGGTAATTACATTTACATCCTAAATCATGAGGATGACGGTATTAAATTATCAGCTAATGTCTTAACAATTTGTATTATAGAAATAAACTGATAATCATCTGATTAGATGGTAAATTTAATTAAGACACGTACTATATTTTGTTGGTTTGCATTCGGCCTAACGACTGCTAACCTAAATGTTAATAGTGGCCACATAATAACAAAAAGGTAAACTTAGCGGCCGAGCCTCGTGTCGTTGATGTGAAGACTTGAGCAATTCTTCGTCCTCCTGCTGCTGCTTGAAAGACGTTGACTCTAGAGTTGCTCGTATACTAGTCTATAACACGGCTATGTTGTGCCAAATAACGTGGCACCGCTCAACTGATCGTGAGAGCGAAATAAATAGGTCGAAACACAACTCTGCTACACGCTGTTAATGGCGTCCGTGCTCTCGTCCCGTGTCAAGTGACGCTCTCCCTTCTTCCTCCTGCTCCTTATTGCGCATGCGCGGCTTTCGAGCGTAAATGAATATGTATTTATTGCAATTGACTAAGGAAGGAAGAGGTAATAGCAAGTATTAATATCACATTAAATTCTTCTGTGATAAATTAGAATTTCTGGTAGCATAAATTGGCTTACTAAAAGTTGTGCAGCCAATCGAGGAAATTAAAGTAAATCATTTGCATCAAAGGAATTTCCTCTAGAATACTTAAATGTTAGTTAAATAAGGGAGCTCAGTAAGTAATAGTATACTACGAACTCAAACTTAACTATTTTTAGTAAATGAAATGATAAACTGGACTCTTGTTATAAATCCAACTAAATGTGGGGAAAATTCATGTTGCTGCCTGTTGTTCCTCACGTACTAGGAAGGATTTGGCAATGAATAAATCATGATAATGATTAAATTTATAAGTTAGTAATTTTAGTAACTACTTTGGTTATATAAATACAATGATGTATAAAACTGTTGGTTATTTCCAACATAACTCCGGGGAGAGAAAACTCGGGGCGTAGTTCAGGTATTAGTACTAACGTACACCTGTTTCTCTATCCTGAAGTTATATTCATGGGTTAGTAGGTTAGTACGTACCTAACGAATGTCCCGAATCTGTGGTAGATGACTAAGTCAACATAGGGACGTAAATAAACATTGAAAATTATTGAATAATTCCTTTGTAAAATACGGAGGGATATTAACAAAATAAATTATGAATAATTGGATCATTTAAGATTAAGGAGACCTCATCAATACAATGAGGCTACTGTCCAAGGTCACTATGACTCGTAACTAATTACTGGACATCAACTCATCACTGCATCAGTATGGTCACCTCAAGTTTAAATGATAAGTTATCTACTCCTGAATAGAATCAAAATATTGTTTAAGTTTCTGTTTGCAGTTCTGAGCAGCGACTCTTGATGGTCTTGTGCTCGGTTGAGTAGAATCATTGTTCTCTGAAACTTGGGTTACAGGTATATCTGTAGAACACTCGTGTTCTGCTAACTCTAAAGGTACTAATTTCTCTAGTGTTTTCAAGGTAGTAGTGCCTCGACACTGAACTTTAACAATTCGTAATACACCATGGCGGTCAGGATGGATATCAACAATTTTACCTATAGGCCAATCTGACCTGGGTCCATCACTGTCTACTAGGACAAGATCACCTGGTTTAAGTTGAACTTTATTGTATGGGCTTGCAGCTCCATAATGATATTCTCTTAAAGCAGTTAAATATTCACGTGTCCAGACCTCATTCCACTTCTCTATTACTCTTGAAAGGTGTCTATAACTCTCCACCAAGTCACTTGCTTTGACACACGAAGGGTCAGCTGGATCCTCGTCTCCTAGAGATATTAGAGGGCTCAGAAGACCACCATGAATCAAATGAGAGGGGCTTAGGGGTTCTCTTTGGGAGAAATCTTCTGTTAAATAGGTTAGAGGTCTGTTGTTGACTCGTGCTTCAATTTCCACGACAAGGGTCTGTAACTCGGTGAGATTAATTTTCTGCCTGTGTAAGGTTTTTCTTAGGCATTTCTTAACAGTTCCCACCATTCTTTCGTAAAAACCGCCATGCCATGGTGCTCTTGGAGGAATAAATTTCCAATAGCATTGTCTCTGTTTGAGCACAGAGTGTACTTCTGGATGGTTCCATATTTCTTGTAAGCAAGCTTCTCCTGCCACGAAGTTAGATCCATTATCCGAGATCATTAATTTTGGGCAAGATCTTCGTGCAGCAAATCTGCGAAAGGCTTGCAGAAAGGCTTCTGCACTCATGTCAGAAGTGACTTCTAAATGTACTCCGCGTGTGGTAGCACACGTGAAAAGGCAAATGTAGGCTTTCACTGGAATCTTGTCCGGTGTGCCTGTTAAAATTAGTGCTCCTGTATAGTCGACACCTGTGGTTTCAAAGGGACGAAGGTGAACGACTCGCTCCTTAGGTAGGGGCGGTGGACCTGGATAAGGACACACTCGAGCATCATATCTCTTGCAGATTATACAAGACTTGATTAAAGATTTAACAGTTTGGCGACCTTGGGGAAGCCAAAAACGTTGTCTGATTTCAGTAAGAGTATCTAATACTCCACCATGCAATGTATTATGCTCATGGTAATGTAAAACTATGAGTTTAGTAATGATGTGGTGACGTGGAAGAAGTATAGGATTCTTCGTATCTAAATTTATTTCTGCATGAAGCAGACGTCCGCCGCATCTCAAAATGTTATAATTGTCTGAGTCAAGCCAAATGCCCAGAGACTTACTCAACCTTTCTGGGAGATGTTCATATTCCTTCCCATAAGTCTCTTGTTGAGCTTGTTTGACCCAATATTTGATGGAACTAGGAAATCGATACTTGATCCCCATCTTGTTGATGAAATCAAATACCATTTCTGTAACTCTTAGTAATTTACTTAAACTGGAATAGCGATGAGGATTGATAGCTAAAATTCGAGGGGGTTCTGGATCCACAACAGGGGTAGTGATATTGGTCACAATGACTTGCGGCTTCTGTTGGGGCCACTGACCACTAACTAGCCATTGGGGTCCATTAAACCACATCTCGGTTTTAACTAATTGCTTTAAAGTCAAACCTCTGGATAAATAGTCAGCTGGATTGTCCTTGGTTGGGACATGTCTTAATTTATAACCAGCAGACAATTCACGAATTTCCCTTACTCGATTGCTGACATAGGGAGTTTTGTTGTTGTCATTTTTTACCCACTGCAATACTGCTTCATTGTCCGACCACACTACTATTTCACCAAGGTGAACATTACTGAGGGTTTTGATCAGGCAATGGGCAGTCTTACACCTACTAATAAGGCAGTTAATTCCATTTGGGGTAGTGACCTCCTTTTAATCGGGGCTACCCTTGCCTTAGATGTAAGCAAAAATGATTGTTGAGTATTAACTAGATAGGCTACTGAGCCATACGCTTTGCCTGAAGCATCGCAGAATACATGTAAATTTGTGGGTGAATTTAGTCCTAAGGTATTTCGAGGAAACTGTAGAATACTAAGTTTGTTGTAATCAGGAATCAACTGCTGCCATTTTTCTTGGAGATCCTCCGGCAACGTTTCATCCCACCTCAAATTCCTTTGCCAGCACTCCTGCATAAGGAGTTTACCCTTAATTAGTATAGGACTGAGTAGGCCTAAAGGGTCAAATGGCTTGCTGACATGGGAGAGTAGTTTTCTCATGGTTAGAGGTGATTGTTTGATCTCCACTGACTTGATATTCAATTTGTCTGTGGAAGTATTCCACTCCATACCTAAGACTTTCAATTTATGAGGTACCTTATAATCTGGGAATTCTTCCTCGATTATTTGGTTGAGTTGTTTATTATTGGAGGCCCACGACTGTAGGGGCATGTTAGCTCCCAAAAGTTCACGATTAGCCTCATGGTAGATTTCCACTAGTTTATTCTCATCATTAGTGGTACCTTGAAAATTGTCAACATATAAATTGTTGCTAATCTCAGTCTTGTAGGGGCTATTAGACTTCTTGAGATGTGTATCCAGAGTAGCCTGGAGTAAAAATGGTGAAGATGTCGCTCCGAACAGTACTGAGGCAAATCTATAAGTAATGATTTCACTATTAGGATCCTGTGGATCTTTCACCCATAGAAATTTAGTAAAATTACGATCCGTCTCTTGTAAGCCTACTCTTAAAAAGGCCTTACTAATGTCGGCCGTATAGGCAAAAACACCAGAGCGAAATCGTAATAAGACATCTTGTAGTCTTTGGGTTAGGCTAGGTCCAGTTTGTAGACAATCATTTAGTGACACGCTGTCTGCCTTTAATTTGGCACTACAATTAAATACAATCCTGATTGGTGTTGTAACTGATTCTTTCAGGACAGCATGATGTGGCAAATAATGGCCTGTCTTATGGTTGTCTTCTTCAACAACTTCTATAAATTTGTTAGCAAGTTGTTGCTGTATTAAAGCATGATACAGTTGCAATTTATCTGGTTGCTTCCGTAGCCTAGCTAATTGAGAATTTAATTGGGTTGAGGCCATGAAATAATTTACTGGAAGCTGTGGGTGGTTCAGCTTCCATGGGAGTCTCACCCAATATTGATTATCTTGGAAAATCACAGTATCAAGATATTGTTGATACGTCCATGTGTCATCTGGACTGGGTTGATCAGGGACTATGCCTAAGGTGTCCAAATCCCATAATTTATGAACAGGGGGATTGGACTCATCATCCTCGGTTTCGTCTCTGACATGTAGTGGTGACTGCTCTAGGCCTAGTCATGCAACTATTGAATTAGTTGGTTGATTACTAGTAGATTTAGAATGTTGTTGGATCAACACCGGTCCTGTGAGTAGTTTACCCCCAGCTGACAGCAACAAGTTTACACCTCGTTGCCTGGTGCATCCAGTAATAAATCTATAATAAAAGTCAGCTCCAATAAGAATACCTACATCGTTGAGACAGTCTGTATTTATTTTATGATCTGCTAGCCTAATACCGCTGCGTTTAAGAAATTTGACTGTTTGAGCAAGACCTGTAACATGTAAATCTGAGGGGATCTTGTCAACGACTATGGCTTGAATTGGGCTGGTGCAGCCTCCTAAACGTACCAAGACTTTAACAACCTGGTAGTCACGAGGGCCACTGTTGGTTAGGAATCCAGAGATATTCAAATTCACTCGAGCAATTGGCTTCAGTTTCAACTGATCAACTAGCTGTTGAGAAATAAAGGTTTTCTGCGAACCTTGGTCAAAGAGACCACGAGTGGAAATCCTAGAACCCTTATTGATTAATTTTAATTGAGCTGTTGGTAACGTAGTTGTGTTAGTCGACTCTGTTGCAAGTACACTTATGTCTTGATGCACTTTGCAATACTGTACAGAAGTAGAATTTGTAGTCTTCTTATGAGGATTGGTTGATCTTGATTGATCACTACCACACAAGGAATAATGGTGTCTACCCTTGTGGCACTTGTTGCACATACGTAAGGAGACAGTACAGCTATTGGGGTCATGAGGACCCGTGCACCTTGTGCATCTGTGTAATTCTTGCAAACGATGAATTCGGGTGTTATGGTCTGGATAAGTACTACACTTATAAGTAAGATGTTCATTATTGCAGAACAAACACTTCTTCACTGTAGGAGAAGTCGTAGGAGTGGTGCTCACTACGGGGTTTATAGGGTTCACTGTGTATGTACCTACATTTCCAGATTTCCATTTCGGAGATGATTTATTGAGATCTGGTTTTACTACAGTAGTTGCAGTACGTTGGGGTTTATGATGAGAGTTAGTAGAGAAGTTTGAAACACTCTTCCCATCTTGGTTGGCTCTTTGTCTTTCGACTAGGGTATGTAAACCTTCTGTAATTTCATTCATGGACAGAGAGGTTTTATTGTACATAGTACACAATTTATCTAAAGTCTCTCTCGGTAATTTGCGCCTTACAACTACCTTTGTCATCCATTCAGCAGTCTGAATTTGGACTTTAAGGCTTAAGGCCTTGAGTAAAGACTCTAGCTCTAGTCTGAAAGTTTGGAGAGAATCTGTAGAATTATTAGCAGATGGTAAATCCAGCAATTTTTGAACTAAGATAGTAACAGTTCTTTCCTTGTTATCGTAGTTGCTCTTAAGCAATTGAACAGCTAGGTCGTAACCATCACTGGTCAGTGTTATGTTAGATATTACCTTCAAGGCTTCATTTCGTAACAAGCCTTGTAAATAAGTGAACTTAGTTGTTTGAGGGATGTTAGTTTTAGAGTCTACTGCATCCACGAATTTACTCCAGAAATCATCCCAACTCTCATTCTCGTTACCAGAGAATGTGGGTATATTGATCTGAGGTAATTTGACATCAGGATCTGGATGTGCAGTAGAGGCTGTTATTAATTTGTTTTTAGCAATTTGCCTTTTGAAGGGTTGAAGTTTAGCCTGTACATCATCTTCGTACTGGGCTAAATCATTTACAATGTCCTCAAGTTCAGTTTCACCTATTGAGGTTTGGTAAAGTTCTGTCAAGTACAGATTCATATGCTGTTTAATATGCTCGAATTTGCTTTCAGCAACTTGAAGTAAGTCTTCTAATTCAATGTAGTCAACAGGTGACTGTTGTGACAGATTTTGACACTTGGTAATCTGTCGGGTCAAGTGACCTTTCAGACCGGTAAGGGTCCTTTTCATTTTGTCAGCCGTTTCCATCTTGCTGGGTAAGGGCTGGTCTGATAGTAAATAGTTGTTACTGATGTAACTGGGATATTGGCTCATTCAATGGAGCTCAATACTAATATAATAGCCTAATGTATTGAATAGACTATAATACCTCGTTTAGAGGTTAATTTGCCTACCTAACAATAGATAGCTAATATTTTTGAGTAGTATTCGAATGCCACTATTGGATTTCGTCCGGTTAGCTCATCAATTATCACCATTCGATCCAACAGTGAACATTCGGCAGTACTCAAAAAAAATAATACACGAATAATATGTTAAAAGCACAAAAGAATTTTGGTAATCCCACCCCAAATCAGGGTCAGCACAATCTAAATAATATGTATGTACACCAGTACTGTCTAGTACAGTACTCGTTAATAATTCCTACCTAGGAATGACTAAATGATTTAGGCTGCATTTGTACAAACACTAGTACAATTACAGTCTAAATATCCTACCTCATCAAAGGTTGGCATAAATGCAATGGTGCAGTAATATAGATATATGGTGCTATGTTTTTGGGATTTTTTGTTTGGATATATATGTTTGTGCTTAGAAACACAAGTGAAAATTTATAAATGTATAACACTAAGGTTACTTTATGCATAAGTATTAATAGAAATGTTGATAATAATAAATGAGTTTAGGCTATAATATGGGCAGTCTGCTGACAGCCGTAAATAATGAAATATATTGGTAAATAGCCTAATAATGTTAACACACTAGTTGGTGTTAGTAAATAGTTAATTATATGGGGCCAGTAATTTGGGTGAATATACTGGACCATAAATGATTAATGGTACATCCGGTTCGAAGGACCAAAATTTTGTGGGGAAAACCTGACTCCAATAACTAATAACTTGTTTTGGGCTCTGAGACCCAGTAACTAATAATTAAATAAATGTAAATATATATACTTCGATAGCTATGAAGGACCACCACTTTTTGAGAAAAAGTGGAAAACAAAGAGACAATGGAAAAAACTGATCCTAGGAACTAGTGTCCTATGGATCTTGGTAAAACTGTAATGATTATATGAATGGAGTCAAATTAACTACACAAAATTGGGGGGTTACATGCTAAAAGATTAATACATCCCTAGCATTATTCTGGTGCTGGTTCTTCACCAGAGTAAATTAAATGTGTGAGTAAAAATATAGAATATAATATTGATGGAGGTAAATGCACCTCAATATACTACTGAAATGTTGAGCAACATCAGTAAATCAAAGGGTTAGTATCATTGATCTCTTTAGGAGATCACTACTGTAACTATGGAGTTATTGCTACTGATGAAAATGGACAGCTTAGCTGTGAATCTAGAAGTAATCAGTTGCTACACTCCACCGACGACGTGTTGCATAGGGTAAATTGTTGCACAGAACGGTGGGGAAGCCTAGCACCTCGGTTGAAGTCGCCTTGGTACTGAAAGGCAATTACATTGTAGAAATCTTCTACACAATAGGTAATTACATTTACATCCTAAATCATGAGGATGACGGTAGTAAATTATCAGCTAATGTCTGAACAATTTGTATCATAGAAATAAACTGATAATCATATAATTAGATGGCAAATTTAATTAAGACACGTACTATATTTTGTTGGTTTGCATTCGGCCTAACGACTGCCAACCTAAATGTTAAAAGTGGCCACATAATAACAAAAAGGGTAAACTTAGCAGCCGAGCCTCGTGTCGTTGATGTGAAGACTTGAGCAACTCTTCGTCCTCCAGCTGCTGCTTGAAAGACGTTGACTCTAGAGTTGCTCGTATACTAGTCTATGACACGGCTATGTTGTGCCAGATAACGCGGCACCGCTCAACTGATCGTGGGAGCGAAATAAATAGGTCGAAACAGCTCTGCTACACGCTGTTAATGGCGTCCGTGCTCTCGTTCACGTGTCAAGTGACGCTCTCCCTTCTTCCTCCTGCTCCTTATTGCGCATGCGCGGCTTTCGAGCGTAAATGAATATGTATTTATTGCAATTGACTAAGGAAGGAAGAGGTAATAGCAAGTATTAATATCACATTAAATTCTTCTGTGATAAAATAGAAGTTCTAGTAACATAAATTGGCTTACTAAAAGTTGTGCAGCCAATCGAGGAAATTAAAGTAAATCATTTGCATCAAGTAATTTCCTCTAGAATGTTTAAATGTTAGTTAAATAAGGGAGCTCCAGTAAGTAATAGTATACTACAAATCAAAGTTAACTATTTTTAGTAAATGAAATGATAAACTGGACTCTTGTTATAAATCCAACTAAATGTGGAGAAAATTCATGTTGCTGCCTGTTGTTCCTCACGTACTAGGAAGAATTTGGCAATGAATAAATCATGATAATGATTAAATTTATAAGTTAGTAATTTTAGTAACTACTTTGGTTATATAAATACAATGATGTATAAAACTGTTGGTTATTTCCAACAAAGGTGGACTTGCCAGATTGATGGTGAGGCCGGCTTTCAGAGCTTGTAGAAACAATCGTTGTAGCTGGAGCAGGTGTTCGCTCAGGTGGGATGTTACCCGATGTCGTCCAAATAGGCGTAGGTATTTTCCAAGCCCTGGATGACGCGGTTGACAGCTCTCTGAAAGGTGGCTGGGGCATTGCAGAGTCCAAAGGGAAGGCGATTGCACTGTAGAGACCAAACGGGGTTATAAAGGCGGACAGTACCTTAGCTCGCTCCGTTAAACTCACCTGGTAGTAGCCCTTTAGTAGGTCTACCTGAGACAGGTAGCGGGCATTACCAATGGCATCCAAAATGTCGTCTACCCTGGGTATGGGTAGGCGTCCTTCACTCTGACCTGGTTCAACTTCCTATAATCCGTACACAGACGGATTTTGCCGTGAGGTTTGGGTACCAGGATGCATGGTGAGGCCCAGGGGGACTCACAGGGGGTAGCCAGTCCATGGTCCAAGAGATACTGTACCTCAGCCCGCATGACTTCCGTTTTGCTCGGGCTGATTCGGTAGAATGGTTGGCGAATCGGCTGGGTGTCAGGTAGCAGTTGGATGTCGTGCTGAGTTACAGTACACTCTTGGGGGTCATCTCGAAAAACTCTTGATATTCTCTGACGAGTTTGATTAGGGGAGCACTATTATCGTCCTGAAAATGATGTTGAAGGTTAGTAAGGATTTCCGAGTTAGAGAGCGCTGTCTCAGTGTCAGTGCTCTCGGAAGGAGAAGCAGGGAAGGTCTCACTGTGGCTGTATGGACCTGTAAATGAGGGAAATTGGTTAACACAGTGGGAGGAACCCCATGGTAGGGCTTGAGTAAATTAATGTGGCACAGCTGGGTCTTCCGCCGCCTATCGGGGGTCTCGAGAACGTAGTTGAAGTTGTTTCGGCACTCCTTAACACGGTAGTGTCCTGAGAACCTGTTCTGTAAAGGAGAACCTGGGATAGGGAAATAGGCAAGCACTAAGTCTCCTGGTGTAAACTTCCTTACTTTACAGTGCCGGTCGTAACGAGTCTTCATCCTCTCCTGGGCTCTCTGTAGGTTGTTGCTGGCAAAGGAATGGACCCTCTCTAGAATGTGTCGGAGATTTTGAAGATACTGGGGCACACTCTGATGCTCACTGAAGGTGTCATCACGTAGAGAATCCTTGAAAGCCTTGAGAGGTGTACGGCACTTACGTCCGTAGAGCATCTCATAAGGAGATACTCCTAGTGACTCGTTGGGAAGACTTCTGAAAATACACAAGATGAGATCAATTTGCCTATCCCAATCCTTTGAGGTCTCATTACAGAACTTTTTTAAGAGTGCCTTGATGGTTTGATGACTACGCTCGAGAGAACCCTGTGAAGCAGGATGATAGGGGCTGGACAGTACTGTTTGATGTTGAACTCCTCCAGAGTCCGTTTGAAGAGATCACTGGTGAAGTTGGTACCACAGTCGCTCTGAATCTCACTCGGAAATCCATACTGGGTGAAGATTTTCAGTAGATTCTTCACCACTGTAGCAGCTGTAATATTTTTCACTGGAACTGCTATCGGAAATCTGGTGGTAGGACACAGGATGGTTAAGATATATGCGTTGCCTGCACTGGTCCGAGGCAAGGACCAACGCAGTCGATAATGAGCTTGTGGAACGGTTCCTCAGGCACCTGGATGGGTATCAGTGGTGCTCTGGGAATGGAAACGTTCGGTTTCCCGGCTAACTGACACACGTGGCATAATTTGACAAGTTTTGATGTCGATTACCATACCTGGCCAGTAGTAGTCTTGTCGCATTCCATGGTAAGTCTTGTTGAACCATAGTGTGACAAAGCGCCGTGGGCCAGGTGTAGAATCGTGGGCCGCAGGCTGGTGGGAATCACTAATTGTTCAACGTTTGCCAATCGTCCTCGTCCTTCAGTTTACTGGGTCTATACCTGCGATAGAGTATTTCTTTCTCCATAAAGAACCCAGGAACACTGTCGGATTGGGTTTCAGCCTGAAAGAATAATGGTGTCAATGTAAGATCATCTCTCTGTAACTTACGGAACTCCACCGCGGTCAGGTTAGGGGGTAGTTTCGAAGGGTCCTGAGGGACAGCGGTAGCAGTAGAGTCGGCTGGCTGTGGACGTGCAGCTTGAGCACGGGTGGTCACCATAACAGGAGGAGAACCTTCATCACTCTCTTGAACCTTTACTGGGAAATGTTCAAAAATCGGGTTATCCACCACAGAGTTGCTTACCTTGGATATGTCCTTGACGATCAGGTTGTTTGGTTGTTGGTCTTCTGCCAAGTCGTTGCCCAGGAGAAGTTGCACTCCAGGCATGGGAAAGGCTTTTCCCTGACGGCGACTTTGACTTCACCAGTCACGAAGGGACAATCCAGGTAAACTCTGGCAAGGGGATAAGGAGTTGTAGCAGTAAGGTCAGTGATGAACACAGTCTCTCCTGTGTAGGCGACGTTGGGCACAGCCGATTTCAAGACGATCGATTGTAGAGCCGCTGTGTCCCGTAGGATCTTAAGTCCGAAACGTCCCTCTGAATCTGAACCGTGGGTAGAGATAGTTCCTGGATATAGATGCTTGGTAAAGAGAGAGAGATCATTAGCATGAACACCAACATTCATTACAGGCTTACCGGACTTAGGGTGAGTAGGTTTAGACTTAGGGGGTTCGACGTTACCTTTAGATTGGGACTTACCACATTTGTCAATGGTGTGTCCATATAATCGACAATACCTGCAGTACAGTTGAGAGGTACCTTGATCTGGGCTCGCTTTCTCGTAACTGTACCAAGACTTCTTGCTGGTAGGATCTGGAGTCAGCCGGGGATGAGGCTGTAAGTGTCAGCTGACTTCGCACACTTCACTAACTCCGTCTCTTCCTTGTCGGCTAAGTATAGGCGGACAGGAGGAGGTACACGTCTCAAAAATCTTCAACCAGTATGAGGTTGACAAGTTCTGAAAAAGTAGAAACATGTGCTGCCTCCAGCCATTTCATGAAATATCTTTGTTTGGTGTTAGCAAATTCTAAGAAGGTGGTGGTACTTGCCTTGACGTAGTCACGAAACTTTCGTCGATAGCTTTCGGTGGAGAGAAGGTAGGCGTCCAACACAGCTTGTTTCAGGGTGGTGTAGTCGTTTTCCGAAGCCAAAGTGCTGAGTGTGACTGCTGCTCTACCTGTTAAATGTACTCTGAGAAGGGTAGCCCATTGGTCGTCAGGCCAATTAAGTTGAACAGCAAGGGTCTCAAAAGTGGTAAAGAACACATCAACCTCCGTTTCGAGGAACGGGGGCATTAACTTACTTGCATGGGAGATATTGAAACTGGGAGGAAGACTAGCTGCCGCTTGTTGGAGTTGAGCTTGGTGTGCAGCGTCCCTCGCGAGTTCGGTTACGACATTATAGCATTGCTTCTGCCTGTCGTTTCGTGGTCGCGTTGTATCTCGAGTCGCTGTTGTATAAGGCCAACTCACGTTCACTTTCTTCCTTTGAGGGCAGCTTACCGCGCTTGTTCTTCCTTTCTGAGGGCAGCTTCACGCGTTTGTTCTTCCTTTCTGAGGGCAGCTTCACGCTCTCTGATTGCAGCTTCACGCTCTCTGCTTGCAGCTGCTTCTGTTGTTGCTGTAGCTCGATCTTGGCAAGTTCCAATTGAGCTTTATCGCTCTCAAGTCATCTTTATCTGAAATAATACTGTTCATGAGTAGAAGAATCTATTATATCTTCCTCAGCAAGGTGATCCAGTATCATATTATTAATGGCAAATTTGTTGGCTCCATCAGGAACTTCTAAGTGATACTCATGTGCAAGAGTTAACAAATCGACCCTCTTAGCGTGACGTAAGTCCCTATTTCACTTCTGGATCTGCTTTGAAAGCTTGTAAGCGGAACATGGTGAAAAATATAGCAAAACA
>WNGS01119864.1:0-10960 GCA_020271785.1 Procambarus virginalis
TCGTAAAGTAATTGTTGGAAGAAGGAGAGTTGCTTTGATGAACGAAGTGACTTAAAGAACAACTTTGGTGAACGAAGGTGAGTTAGATCCGATAACTTTAATGTCTCTGAGAGTAACTTTGATGAACGAAAGTGAGTTAGAGTTTACCTTTGATGACTCTGAGATTAACTTTGATGAACGAAAGTGAGTTAGAGATTACCTTTGATGGCTCTGAGTATTAACTTTAATGAACGAACGTGAGTTAGAGATTACCTTTGATGGCACTGAAATAACTTTTGCTAGCTCTGAGAATAACTTTGATGACTCTTAGATTAACTTTGATGAACGAATGTGTCTTAGAGATTAACTTTGAGGCCATGAGAGTACCTTTTGATGACTGAGACATAAACTTTGATAAACAAAGAATCTATAGAAAGTTTTCTCTGAATGAACGTAAAGGAATACTTCGAGATTAAACTTGATGAACAGTATTGTAACTTTTTGATGGAGAAAAACAAAAAAAAATCTGAAAAAAAAATAAAAAAAAAAAAAAAAAAACTTTGATGAACGAAGATGTCTTAGGAAGCTTTTCTAATGAATGAAAGGTTACTTAGAGATAATATTGATACAACTGAGATTAACTTTTGATGACTGAGATTACTTTTGAAGTGTCACTGGGAATAACTTTTATGGACTTCCTCGACCTCGAGAAGAATTAAACCTTCTCAAGAACACAGTTACTAGCTTTAATCCAGATGAAACCACTAGAAAACAGGAAGAAATATTGCAACGGTTTGAGAACCATCTGAACAACCTACAACACCAACACACTGTTACCCAGGACGAAACAGACCAACATAAACTACTAGAGTCTGTAATTATCTCTTCACATGATTTCCCCAAGAAACTGATGGAGAAGACTGTGCTGCCATTGTGATCAAGGTATTGCAGGATAAGTTAAGGTATTCACTTCAAAAAAATCACATCAAATCAGCTTATAGAGTGGGTACCAAATCATCTGGTACAAACAACCGAAGAATTCGAGTAAAACTTGATAGCTGCTCCCGCAAGTCTGATCTTATCACAGCTGCAGTCGCTGGTAAATCCTCTGTTTATGTGAATGAATGTCTGACCAGGTTCAGGCAAAATCTCTTTTTTAAACTGCGTGGTTGCTGCAAAAATTCCACTGTAATTAAGCACTGTTTTGTGCGAGATGGTAAAATTATAGCTAGGAGGACTGACATTGGAAAAACCTTCAATATAACACCTGAAGCTCACCTTAATTCTTTCCTCACCTTGTGACTGTGGTGATAACTGCTGTATAGCCAGAATTCAAATTATGCTCATTTAACTACCATTGGTACTTTAGCTCTGCCTTTCCTTCAAAGGTAACTTTAACTAACTTTAGTTAAAAAATAATTGTCACCTTCACAATTGTCATTCATTTTCATTTTACTTCCCATGTTCAGTAGTACACTGGCATCTTGCCTGTGTCCTCAGTATTAACTTCATTATCCAGTGTTCCTGAGTGTATCTCTATTTAAGCTAATCTCATTTTGTCTTAGTGTAACTTTAGTATTAAACTATAGTGTACTTATAATAGTATAGTAAGCAAGCTTTTCATTTTATAGTTTTCATAATTGCTTTTTTACTTTTTTGGGCATCTATTGTTATTATTATTCTAGTTCATTATTTACATTCCTAGTTCTCATTAAGTTTTTTTTTCTTTACTTAATTTACCATTGAGTTTATATTACTTAAATTACCATTAAGTTTATATATTTTAGAATTTTTATTCTACTTTCCTTTATTTTCTATTTTGTATTTTGGCACTCTTGCCTTGTTTCCCAGCAACCAGCCTTTTTATGCAGACATGTATAGACCCAGAACTAAACCTCTTATCCACTATCTATGACAATCATCACTTTAATGACCAAAATTGCAGATATTTTACAGCACATGATGTAAACAATGTATTAACACATAATCACAATATCTCTGTAATCAACTTGAATGTTAGATCCCTAGGTAAACACTTCGATGATGTTAGTGCCTTGATTGAAACTATTGACAACAAATTCACTTTTATTATACTTACTGAAACGTGGTTGAAAGAGGATACTACTCAACTCTTTAACATGCCTAACTACTTGGCAATTCACAACTGTCGTCAAATTCAGAGAGGTGGTGGTACTGCTCTTTACTACCATCATGAACTAACATGCTTAAAAGTAATTAGAACTAGAGACTGCTGTGGGGAGTATATCTTCGCCAGTTTCAGAGTCAAGGGTACCGAGTCTATCCTGTCTGTAGGTGCAGTCTATAGAATTCCTAACACTGATGTGTCTGAATTCAATTCAAACCTTAGTAATCTAATACTCGAGAACAGACTGAACAAAAACCATCTAATTATCGCAGGGGACTTTAATATTGACCTCTGCGAGCCTGAGCACCCTACTACTGTTAGCTTCCTCAACTGTATGAATTCCTGCTTCCTCATACCCTTAATCACTAGACCTACTAGAATCACTGATAGTACTGCCACGACTCTAGATCACATCTGGACCAACATAACCTCTCCGCTTACTTCAGGTATAATCACCGATAGCACTACAGACCATTACCCCACATTTCTCTTAACTAACATTAACAAACCACCTCTAGAGTCAAGGGAGATAAGTTTTAGGCTGCACAATGAATCTGCTATAGACAATTTTATAACTGCTGCTGATAATGTCAACTGGGAGTCAGAGTTAGGTAACATAGGGGACATCAACCTAGCAGTACAATCTTTTCTTCAAAAAACTCTAAGCCTTTATAACACCCACTGTCCTATGCTTACAAACAAGTCACTAACCAAAAGGCTTAACAATCCCTGGCTTACAAAGGGAATACTTAAATCCATTAATAAAAAACATGACCTTGAGAAGAAGTATAGGCTAGGAACCGTCTCCAAAGAATTCTCAAAAAATTACTCTTTACTGCTATCTAAGATAATTAGACGAGCCAAAGCTAAATACTACGAAGATAAATTTACCCAAATAAAGAGCAACATTAAAAAAACTTGGAGCACAATTTCACAAATCTTGGGATCAAAGAAGACTTTAAACAACAAACCAACACTCTGTCTAATAACGATGGTCAGCTTTCAGCCTCTGATTCTGCTATTGAGTTCAATAGGTTCTTCTCTTCCATTGGGTCATCCCTTGCAAATGATATTCCATCTTCCAGTACTGAGGTTAAGGACTACCTTACAGGTAACTATCCACAGTCTCTGTACCTAAAGCCTACTAATTCCACTGAGTCAATGAGATAATCCTTTCCCTCAAAACCAAGTCTAGTGCCCTTGAGGAGATTCCGACATTAATTTACAAAAAAGCCTCCAGATCCTTAGCCCCTGCAATTGCATTGCTCTTCAACAAGTCACTTGAACTCCAAACCTTTCCAGATATTCTAAAAAAAGCGAGAGTAACCCCTGTCCACAAATGTGGTGATCACAGATGTTAACAACTACAGACCTATTTCAATCCTGCCTAACTTATCAAAAATTTTTGAAAAACTAATCTACAAGCAGCTACTCTTATCTAGCCAAGCACAATATACTTAGCTCTTGCCAATATGGCTTCAGACCTAAAAAAAGCACTAACGATGCACTTATTAGTATGATTAACTTAATTCATGCAGCTCTTGATAAAAATGAGTTCCCTGTTGGGTTATTTGTGGACCTGCGTAAGGCTTTTGACACTGTCAACCACCAAAACCTTCTTCTTAAATTACATCATTATGGAGTCAGAGGACTCTCCTGCAATACCTCAAATCTTACCTTACTGACAGACTCCAGTATGTTTCTGTGAACAATTCAATTTCTCCTACCCTACCCATCAACATTGGTGTTCCTCAGGGCAGTATACTTGGCCCTCTCCTCTTTCTCATCTACATTAATGACCTTCCAAATGCCTCCCAACACCTTAGACCAATTCTATTTGCTGACGACACAACCTTCATTTACTCCAGTCCTGACCCCCTTGCTCTAAATGCCACAGTAAATACCGAGCTTAATAAAGTCCATCTTTGGCTAACTGCCAACAAACTCACCCTTAACATTGACAAAACTTTCTATATTCTGTTTGGCAATAAATCCTCTAATCAAATAAATCTCAAGATTAACAATACCCAAATTTGTAACAAATTAGATGGCAAATTCCTTGGCGTTCTCATTGATCACAAGCTTAATTTCCAGGGTCACATTCTAAATATATCAAAAAAAGTTTCAAAAACTGTTGGCATTCTTTCTAAGATCAGATATTATGTACCCCGCCCTGCCCTGGTGACTCTCTATTACTCCCTCATCTATCCATATCTCAACTATGGTATTTGTGCTTGGGGTTCTACTACCCAAAATCATTTACGTCCTCTTATTACTCAACACAAAGCTGCTATTAGGACAATATCCAACTCTGGCCCCAGACATCACTCGGTACCCCTACTCAAATCTCTGAATATGTTAGATATTAAGTCACTGCACATTCTCTCATGTGTATTATACATATATAAAACGCTGAACTGTAATGCCAATCCTGACCTCAAAAGCTTCATTGAAAGCTGTAACAGAACCCATGAGCACCACACCAGAAATAAATACAGTTTTGATATTCCAAGAGTACGACTTAATCAAACTAGAAATGCTCTACAAATCAAGGGACCCAGAATGTGGAATGACCTTCCCAACCATGTTAAAGACTGTACCTCTCTCAACCAGTTTAAGATTAAAACTAAACACTACCTGTAATTCCCTGTAACCTACCTTACCACTCTATTGTCAACCCATGTATGTTTTTTTTTTTTATTCAACGCTGTTTGTCTACCTATTGTATTTGTGCTGCTTTTCAGTCATGTTCCCCCCTTTTTTTATCTTTTATTTGTCTGTTCTCAATACATTTTATTCTTTTGCTCAATTAGTATTAAGTTTTAGATATTAATGTTTTTCTTGCCCGAAACGCATTGCGTAATAGTGGCTTTAGGCATTGTATGTACTAGCTCTATCTATAAATCCACTTATGTAAAATCACTTTATGTATGTACCTTTCCTGAATAAACATATTTATTTATTTATTTTATTTAATTAGAAGAATAACTTTGGTGAAAGAAAGTGACTTAGAAATTACCTTTGATGGATGAGAATAAATTTTGATGACTCTGACAATGACTTGAGGTCTTAGAGAACAAGTTTGCCTGAACTAGAGATGACGTGATGAAACGCATGTAAGTTGTGAATTACCTTTGATGACTCGAGAATATCTTTGAGATTTGAGAAGACTTTTGAGACATCAGCATTATTTTTTGATAGCTCAGAGATAAACTTTGCGAATAGAGAATAAACTTTTAAGCCTTAGAGTAAAACAAGATGTCTTAGAGAATAACTTTGAGAACGAAGAGTAGTTGGGTGTCAACTGAGTTGGCCTTGATGACTCGAAGAGTAACTTCGGTGTTCAAAGAGTGTCTTTGAGTCTCAAAGAGATTGTCTTTGATGTCTCAAAGAGTGTCTTTTGATTTCTCGAAGAGTAACTTGAGTCTCGAAGAGTGTCTTTGATTTCTCACAGAGTAGCTTGGGTGGTCTGAGTGCGTCCTTGATGTCTCGAAGAGGTCTTTGACTATATTTCTTACTTAACGACACATAATTTGTTACTTAAGTGCTGAAAAAGTACATTTAACTATTTTCTAGCGAAGTGAAAGGTACTTAGTTAAGAACAGTGTTGGAAAGAGGCTACATTGACTATTTTAGTTGAGAGAAGTGATGTCAGACAAAAACATGATGAACATGAATTTTTCTGTTGATTGAGGATAGTTTTAGTAGGAACGACAATGAAACATGAGAACGGTTATTGTCTGTGACTGGTGAATAAATTTGTTAAGAAATGTTGAACAAGACTATTTCAGTACTTAAGGATGGAAAAGTTAGTTATGAACAGGGTATGGAAAGTTTCCTTTGGCAATTTTAGCTAAGAGAAAGGCTATTTTAGTTAAGAGAACGATGTTGAACGAGGCAATTCTGACTATTTTAGTTGATTGGATAATAAGTTTAGTGAGTTTAGTTTTAGTTCATTTATATGCACCCCATACCCATCCTGTGGGCGGTAGTGGAAAGGGTTACAGAGGCACATAATGGGCTCAGGGACTGAACCCCACAATTCATTTAGCTAAGCAAGTTACAATCTTGATGAGCTAGTTACAAAATTCAATATAAGTCGTCACATCAACAATGGGTTCGAGATCGACCTCAAATACAGGTTCTAAATTAAGCAACTGACATATGTGGAGAGCTAGTGTCACAATTTATATGTTTGTCCTGCACACCGCCCCCATCCAGTGGGCAGCGGTGGATAGGTTACAATCACTCAGTTACTACCTACAGTTAGCAAACTGGGGATATTTGGCTAAAATTTCTGGTAGCAGATCATTTTGAATGAAATATTTACACATCGCTGGAACATTGGTATAGAATTGTCTCTAAATTCACGTATCTTTTCGCACTCCATCACAGTGACGGAGGGTGTGCGAATAATTTTGTTGACACAGTTTACATTTGGTCAGGTCTACATCGGCAGATAATGAGAATTCCCAGAGATACTTGTAACCGAGTCTAAGCCGAGCAGCAGTAACATCTAGAAGTCTGCTGATTTTATTGGATGATCCATAGATGTGTGGCTCCTCTTGCATGATAGTATGATGATAGATGGAATTACTGGTGTCAATTTCACTTTGCCTCAGATCTACAAGATCTTGTTGAAGTTCTCGGTGTACTGCTGCTCTCAGATTGCTCATTGACAATCCAAGGTTACACTCAACGGCTCCTTTAAAGGCAGATTCTTTGGCCAACTTATCAGCTCTATCATGCATTCGGAGGCCAACATGAGATGGAGACCACATGAAATGGACTCTGTTACCATCCTTAATAATTTTGTTGTATTTGTGTCTAGCTTCGGACACGAGCATGTTACAGTTATGTCTTAAAGAGTTGAGAGCATTTAAGGATGATAAGGAGTCACTTACAATTAATGTATCAAGTTTGGAGACTTGTACACATTTCAGTGCAAGGATCAAGGCAAATAGTTCGGTCTGAAGGGTAGAGGCCCAATTGTTTATACGGACTCCCCACTCAAAGTACAAGCCATCGCCCATTGTCAGAACAACTGCACTTCCAGCTGCACCCGTGGTGCGGTGTAGGGACCATCAGTGTATATGATTTGAGAGAGAGAATGCTCTGTGGACAGAGCATCAATATGGCTTAAGGCGTTGAGCTTTGCCTCAAGACGAAGCTTGGGCTGATCTCTAATTTGCTTCTTGGGTGGAAAGGGAGGGATTAAAACTGGAAAGGGTGTAACCTCCCACGGTGCAGGAAAGTGCCGTTGTTGTTTCTCTTGGTACAAATCATGAACCCCATACATTCTGAGTTGAGTTCCAGTTTTTGTTATCCATTTGGAACAATGCTGATCTTCAATAAAGTAAGTCTGGAGGGCTTCTGTGCAAGGATTAGGATGAGTTAGCCTAAGCATTTTTATACCAATTTGACAGTTAATTTCAGTAACACGATCAACAACGCTCAGAATATTAAGTTCCTTTCTCATATTAAGTATCTTTGTGGTACGAGGGCCACCAAGGATTATCCTCAAGGCTTCGTTCTGCAATTTTTCAAGCCCTCCAAGCTTTCTTTCAGGCATCAAAACAAGCAGAGGTGCAGCATAATCCACTAAAGATCTGATGTATGCAAGGTACTCATTTTGACAATTCTGACATTGGCACCATAGCCTGAGTGATAACCTGCAACAGCCTTGAGAGCTCGGAGCCTCTCTTTATACTGACGACAGAGTCTGAATACAACAGGACCATACAGTAGCACCTCAAGGCCAAGGTATTTGAATCTGTTTACATAGTCAAGCTGGGAGCCATCAGATAGTTGCATCTTGCGAACAGCTCCTCCCTGCCTGGGTGGGCGCCGATTTAGTATCTTTGTTTTCTCTGCTGAGATAATTAAACCTAGGTCCTGACATGAATCTAATACAGAGTTAAGAGTGTTCTGCGTGTTAGCATACCCAGTGGTGTGTATCATTATATCATCAGCATAGCTAATGATGTGGACGTTGGGTTTGCTCGGTATAGAGTTTAACAGCGTGTTTATTAAGATATTAAATAAGGTAGGACTGAGGACACCACCCTGCGGGGTACCTAGTTCAAAGTCTCTTGTTACACTCCTATGCCCCTGGAAAAATACAGATGACTTCCTGTTGGATAAGTAACCCCTGATCCAACAAAGAAGCCGACCACCAACATTCATTCTTGCAAGCTCACTCAAGATAACATGTCTATTTTCAATATCAAAGGCAGACTTAAGATCTAGGAAGGTGGTATATGACTTTTCAGTGTGCAGGGTAAGAAAGGTGGTGATGCAATGATGCACACTCCTTCCATGCATGAAGCCATATATCTGGGGGGATAGCATGGTTCTTATTCTATGGAGGAGACGGTTTAGGACCATTCTCTCGAATGTTTTGCAAATGCAGCTAGTAAGGGAAATTGGGCGGAAAGCATTCTCTTGATTTGGCTTGGGAATTGGAATGATTATACTGTTGGTCCATGAGATAGGAAGTTCCCCAGTAACATAGCTCATATTATACAGCTCAAGCAGGGGATTCCCTGGTACTAAAGGGAGCAGACGCAATATGTCATAAGTGATACCATCTTCACCGGGGGATGTGGCTTTGCCTTTGTTTAGGGCCGCGAGTAATTCAAACTCAGTGAATGGCACGTTGCATTCATCTTCCTTGAGAAATGACGAAAGTGACCATGTTTTAGTTGATTGGCGAAAGATTTTAGTTAAGGAGCGTTAAATAACATGTAAGGGAATGAACGCAGAGAACATATGGGGAACATGGCAAAGAACATAGAAAACATGTAAGAAAAGTTAATGAATACAGTGAACATGAATACTGAGTATAAAAGTTGTACAGAGGACATGTAAGGGACTGTAATGTAAGGAACGTTAAATAACGTGTAAGGAGAATAGGGAATACAAAGAATGAACAATGAACTTGTGAAGAACATAGATAATATGACAAAGAACACATAGAACATGTAAAGAAGGTGATGAATATGTGAAGAACAAGCTAAGAACACTGAAAACATAAATATTGAGTATAAAGTTGTGCAGAGAACATAAGATGTATATGAAAACATGATAAAGAACACAGTGAACATGTGGGGAAAATGGCAAAAACGGAGAAAATGGAGAAAAACTGTTGAAAAATATGAACTGAACATGGTGTGAATACTTGCTGAATATGGAGTGAACACGGAAAACATGGATGAGAATACGAAGAACATAGTGATATAGAGAAATATGCAAATACAGTATGATTATTGAAGGTTTGGATAAGTTGGGGATGAGAAGGTAATGGAGGTAAAGGGTATTAATGGATATGTTGCTGACTTTGATAAACTGGAGAAGGCTTTCGTCTGAACTAATTTGATGAACTAAAAAATCGGAGGATGGGAATTGGAGCTCGGTTAACGTCCTGATAAACATTTTACTATGATAGAAATAGTGATCTTAAATATCAGGGGATTTGGCCTGATAATAAAGAACTTGTACAAATGAGCTAAGCAGGGGAATGAGAGTTGAAACTCGGTAACTGAACTGGGTTTATTTACTGTGTCTGAATTACAGTAGGTATAAATTTCAGGGGAATGGATAGGATATTAACGAAGACATGTGAGGGAAGTAGGGTGGGGGACGTGAGCTGGAGCTCTTTAACTGTTTTGATCTTATTTACTGGGTCTGAAATACAGAGGGTAAAAATTTAAGGGAATTTGATTAGGTATTAACGAAGATACGAGAGAGAACTAAGGCGGAGGACAAAAGCTAGATTTTGGTAAATGTGTTATCTTTACTTACTCAGTTAGAAGTATGGCGGGTTTAAATTTCAGGAAAATTGATGGGTTATTAACGAAGATAAGAGAGAGAGCTAAGGCGGAGAACAAGAGCTAGAGCTCGTTAACTAAATTATTGTATTTTACTGCATCTGAAAAATGACTGATAAAAATTTCAGGGGGATTGGACTGTTAGTGTAATGATCTGGCGCGTAGATCATTGCTTCTTCCTTTCTTCTCCCTTTCTCCCTTCTCCCTTCTTCTCCCTTCCCCCTCCCTTCTCCCTTCTTCTCCCTTCCCCCTCCCTTCTCCCTTCCTACTCTCTTTCTCCCCTTCCCGTGGGCCAACCCTCTTTCGTCAAGGGTCATAAAGCTTCTGCCTTTTGCTCCCCTTGGCCGTCTTTGGAAATTAGTCAGTGACAAACTTTTAGAACAATACTCCAGGGCCAATAAACTTGGGTTCTCGGATGTCGGGCAGCCAGAGAGCGCCAACCGTCTTGTGGGCGTTTTCCTGTCGTACCGTGGGAACGGTGTGTGAGCCTACGGGAGGAAAAACAGAACGTTCAGAAACAAGGCCTATGCCCAGTCCTAGGAGGCGGGGCTAATCAAGAATTGTCTGGTCTGAGAGTGACACTCTGCGCTCATTGGTTGAGTAGGAAGTCAGTCTCAGGAGTGCCTGCCATGCCATTGGCCGGTCTCTAGTTCACCCAGATATGTTAAATCCATTGGCCTAGGCTGGGAGAGGCGGAGTTAAATTGGGCCTAGGAGTGTGGTAGCATTTTTGTAAGAGAGAGAATTCAGTGTGTCTTGGGAGTTTTTCGGGACTGGAGGGCAAGCCAGCCCGCGTCCAAAGGGGCTGAGGGCCGCCATCAACATCTTGGCAAATTGTGCGATTGAAGGTAGTGTGCTCCTACGTTTCTTGCATATTGGTATTGCATTTTCCATTGCCTCTTTTATTTTGGTAGATGTTATTAGAGTAGGCTATATGTCAATTGTGATTTAAATATACGGTTACAATAATAAAATAATTGTTAATGTCATCTTGGTGAGTTATCTGT
>WNGS01119873.1:0-11005 GCA_020271785.1 Procambarus virginalis
ATAGGGTTGAAGGCGAATGGGGGTGTAGTCCGTCAACTCGACATCATGGTAAATGGCATCAGTCTGGGTCGGGACCTCCCCGAACAGACTGGAGAATTCGTCAAGCAACGACTGCACCTCGTCACGTTGGGACATCTGCAAATGGGACAGTCCCTCCTCCACAGCATTCACAGAACTAGAATTATTGAGAATGAGATTAGTTGGGTCCCCAGAACAATCATCCCCTCCCTCACTGGAAATGGAAACATTGGTTAGTGCAATGGGCCTGGGGCCCTGGAACTTCTTCAGCCGATTCACGTGTACGAGCATTACCTGTTTACGCTTATCAGAGTGTCTTACTTTGTACGTGAGGTCCCCAGTCTTCTCTGTCACAATGTAGGGGCCCTCGTACTTGTGGGACATAGTGCTCCCCAGTCGAGGCTTTAGTACCAGGACAGGGTCACCGGGCTGAAATACCCGCAACTTAGCCTTGGCATCGTTCCGTTCTTTCATATTTTCTTGGACCTTCCCAAGATACTTTAGTGCAGCAGCCTTGCAGTCCTTGAGTCTCTGGTGGTGTTGCGCAAAGAAAGCCGAACCTTCGGTTAACGTTACGTTCCCTAACAGATTCTCCTGTAACATTTGCAAGGGTCCACGAACTTTATGGCCAAAGACTAACTCAAAAGGAGAACAACCCAGTGAACTTTGCAACCCTCCCTAGCAGCAAACAAAACATACGGCAAGTTCTCGTCCCAGAAGGTATGGGAACTCTCGCACGATGTCTTCAACATCTGCTTCAGAGTTAGATGGAACCTTTCAATGACCCCCTGACTCTGTGGATGGTATGGGCTGGAAACCTTATGAGTTATTCCATGGTCCTTACAAAATTGTTCAAAAATATCAGACTTAAAGTTAGTACCATTGTCAGTCTGCACAACCCGAGGCAGTCCAAAAGTGGAAAAAATTGCAACATACGAGCAACAACAGTCTTTGCTCGGATGTTCCTTACAGCAAAAGCCTCTGGGTAACGAGTCGTGATACACATCATCGTAATTAGTAAATATTTCCAGACTTAGTTCTAGGTAATGGACCAACACAGTCCATTACCACATGAGAAAATGGTTCCTCCGGCACGACAATAGGCTTAAGAGGAGCTTTAGGTGGAGTCTGGTTTGGTTTCCCAACAAGTTGACAAGCAATACATGCATTACAAAATTTTGCCACATCGCTTTTCAGCTTGGGCCAGAAAAAGTACTTGCAGATTTTGTGATAGGTAATATTAATGCCTTGATGTCCCCCCATAGGATCATCATGGGCAGCTGACAAAACTCTTTCTCTATAGCAGGTCGGCAACATAACCTGGTGGACTACCTCCCACTCATTTGACAAGGGAGCACTCTGAGGTCTCCATTTTCTCATCAAAATCCGATCATTGTAGTAGTACCCAGTTGCTGCGTCTACAATTTCCTCCTTAGAGACGGCTGTCTCGTGACAATCTGCAAGACTGGGGTCAGCTTTTTGTAACTCACTCAAGGAGGCATCCAGGCCTTGGTCAGATGCCATTGGCCGAGGCTCAACAGTGTTCTCCTCCACCTCCCCACTACTCTCGGTAGGCGGCAGTGGCAGGCTCTCCACAATGTCCTCGGCCCTGTCATCGAGTCGGGCCATGAATGTGTCCGCAAGGTCCACTGGGCTTTCACCACTCGGAAGGTCCCTCGTGTCCTTGGGATTTACCACCTTGGCAAGCACAGGGCTGCCCTTACATTTAAGTCCCATAGACCTAGTCACCACGCACGCAGGGTACACAACATTATCCTCTGCGGTGGGTGAATCCAGGCAAACCTTTGGGTTAGGCAACATAACAGGCAGTCTGGAGTCCCCTACCTTATCCCCTGCTAAATCATTACCCAATATTACATCAACATTAGGGAAAGGTAGGTACGAAGTGACTCCGACTGTACAAATACCCTTGTGGAAATCAGATTCCAGGGTAACCTTACGGAGGGGTACTGCTCGAGTATCACTAGTGACACCCTCGACCAGTACCACCTCTCCAGTGTCGAGAGTATTGGCACCTTGCAAAGCACTCTCTAAAATTAAAGTCTGGATGGCACCGGTGTCTCGGAAGATCACCACGTCCCTCCAGGAAGAACCCTCAGACAAAAGTAGTCTCCCTTTCGATAAGAATGGGGTAAGCAGGTCCAACCACTGTGGGTTGGAAGTCTTACTCCCTAACCCTTCAGAAGGCCTCAAGCCCTGTGTCACAACGAGAGCATTGGGTCTTTTTTCCGGGTACAGTTGCCAACAACGGCTAATATGGTGGGTTGAACTTTTACAATGACCACAAAAACGTCGGGGAGAAGAGACATTACTAACCGAATTACCCTTCGGTTCACTCTTGAGTGTCGTGGGGCTAAACAATTTAACAGGGTTAGTTATGTCTGAAACAGAAGGTGCATTAGGTAAAGGTTTAGAATGAGCTGGTCTGGACTGGCTGTGGGTATAAGTTTTGCTACTCTGTGGGGTAAAATTATTTTTATTGGGCCTTTTGCCCGCCAACTGGTAGTTTTCTGCCATCTTGGCCAAATCCCCTATTTTAGAATTTAACTCTACCCTTCCTCTTAAATACTGAGCTACCATGTCTGGCATACTATCTATAAACTGTTCCTTTAAAACTAGGTCTTTTAATGCCTCGAATGTTTCGGCTTTAGCCGAGCGAATCCATTTATCAAACAGCCTACTTTGATCAGTCGCGAATTCCGTGAACGGTTGGTTGTGTGTAGGCCTAAGGTTGCGATAAGCTTGGCGGTGAGCTTCAGGAGTAATTTCATATGCCCTCAAAATTCGTTCCCTGACTTTATCATAATCAAAACACTCGTCGTCAGGCATATTAATAAAATATCTTGGGCTTTACCCCTGAGTCTTCCCTGTAGGATTTTCACCCACTCTTCCTTTGGCCAGGTCATGGACAGGGCCAATCTCTGAAAATGGTTGAAAAACCTTTCAGGATCCGACTCTGAAAATTCAGGCAAGTTATGCTTCTTCTCATAATGCCTGGGGTTTGAATCCCCGGTAGGTGGAGGTCTAGGGGCAGTCGCTCTAATTCTAGCCTCCTCGGTTTTGAGTCTTTGCTCCTCTAATTTTATTCTTGCTAACTCTAGAGCTAACTCTCTCTCTGTATGAGCTGCACTTTCTGTTTGGCTAGGCTGGCATAAAGGAGTATCCTCTGCCAATAGTCCTTCATCGATACAATGTTGTAGTATTTCATTCAACAAGATCCACTTTTTATTTGCGGCATTTAATTCTAGACCAAATTCCTTGCCTAACAATACTAAATTAGACTTGGTAAGTTTCTTTATTTCCCCCAATGAAGGCTCCTCTGCCAGTCTCTGCATGTCAGAAGACATCACTAAAAATTTTAGCTCCTAGCCACAGAAAAATTTAAAATTAAAATTGAAAAAAAAACAAAAATTTGCACGGCCCCTAACACAAGGCCACACTAACCTTAATCGTGAAGAGATCCAGTTGGGTGTCCAGTCAGTGCAATGAATGTCCTACGCCAGGTGAGCTGGACCCTAGGCTAGCACACAACCGTTCTGCGGAAACAAGAATTTTTTAGTTTTGGCATTCAAAGATCTAATTTTTTACAATAATAGTTCTTCCCGGACTGGCCAACCACTTGTTAAAACAATGGTGGGCTTGCTATGGGGAACTTGGTACTATTAAGGGGTAAGGGTAAGTAGACTAGAGGTATCAAGATATGGGAGAACAAAAGGCCCGGCCCCCAAAGTAAAATATCCACAAGAATAAATGCTTGCTACTAAACCTGGTTAGTCTAGGAAATGATTATTGAACTCCCACACAGGAATAAGGGATACTCTGTTCAACCTTACTTATTTATTAACCCCTTAACACCCCCCATACACAATCTCACCAATAACAATTTAATACTAACTTTACCACACAATCTTACGTTAAAAGCCTTGGTCCACGTAGGCAGGATACAAGGTTTACACTGGTAACAAGCTAGGGTAAAGCTCTACTATAACACACTCGATTCAGCCTAGGGTAGGGGACCACGTGGTACACTGGGACCCCAGTTAGCATAACAGGTACAACAACTTAAATATACTTACTACACCCCAGGTATACTACTCTACACATATAACGATAGGTATGCCAGACATATACAAACTGAGTAATGGAGTACTTAACCAACTAAGTCACAGAAAATAGAGAATCCAGAGGAAGTAAGAGGAAGGAGGAGAGCACGTCCGAACAACACAGCCGCCAGCAGAGAGAAGACCGTCCCAGCAGCATGCGTGAGTGGTGCCGGGAAGAGCCCAATTGATCATACAGCTATACACATTAAAACATCTTCCCCTTATGCCTCATATTGCTACTTTCCTCATTCTACGGGTAGTTAAACTTATAACAATGTTACTTAATCCACAACAAGTTTAAGAGTCTAAATGCTTTGTGAGCTACACGAATAGTCGTACTTCTGGCAGGGATGATTACAAACAGCTACATCTCTCTATGCGTGCCCTGCCATATTGTCGTTACTAAGCTCAATTTTGACCTCTGGTTTCCATCTAAAGAACCCAGAGTCGTAACAGGGGCATTGGAGAACGAAGCATGGTGCGCATTAAAGTCATCTGCAAGGATCGCTGGCTCGTTCTTGTTATAGAGTAAAGAAATTCTTTTATATATAATAGTTGACAGTTATTTTTAATATTGTGGGCTGTTATGAGGAGATTTGTTTAAATTTGATAACTGTTATACTAATGTAAGAATTAGGTGTTAACGTTGATTTTTAAATTGATTTGTGAGATAAGTATGATGATTTTTTGTTTACCTTGCAAAAATGAACTCTAAATCCACGTGTTTACTATGAATAAGATAGAAAGTGTTTGAGTCTGCCATTGATTTCGTTTTATGTTGTAATTGTCTTCCCACTTGTAGATGAGGGAGACACACACACGTACTAATAAATGACTCATTAATCGTTATTTCCCTTTCAAATGTAGTTATTTCCCTCAAATACATGTTTATCTACGTATTTTACCGTTAGTTGAATGTTCCTTAGCGTAATAACACCCAAATTTGACGTTAGAGGATGGGAGTGTTGGCAGCCGCTGCAACCCTGGGAGAGAGCGGTTGCCAGATATGATTTCAAGTGTGGGGCTTCGCTCAACCTCACACCTCAACTGTCCCGAGGACCTGAGTAGGTTAGGTGCGCCGAGGGCACCGTCCGAAGGTTTTACTGAGACGGGGCTATAACCTGGAGAAGTTGCATTTGCCAGACAGGTCCAGGGATGCTGCATCTCGGAGTCCCGCAAGTGGCATGTCTACATAGGACTGGGTAGTAGGATGCTTACCCGACGTCGCTAAACTGTCATCTGCCACTTGGGGGGGGGGGGAAGAGGGGAGTCCTGGGAGCACTGTGTAAGGGGGGAACCTGTGGGAACTTTACCGTGAGGTCTAGGGAGCACTGTGTCGACAGTCGACTGTTTCGTGGGGCTGTATGCCCGCTACTCCTCAGTCCAAAAGCTCTGCTGAGTTCGAGTGACTTAGCCGTCGATTGATTGATTGATAAAGATTAAGCCACCCAAAGGGGGCACGGGCATGAATAACCCGGAAGTGGAGGCCCTTTGGAGCCATTACCGGTACCAATAGCTGGTACTTGGGCACACGGGAGACATCTCCTGTCCACGAGGCTAACCATAGCCCGTGCTTCTTGCCCAGCTCTTGTGCCAGGTAAGTTACGGGCTCACCATAGCCCGTGCTACTTGGAACTTGTTCCGAGTAGCTGAATCTATAATAACAACAACATGGTACTTGGGATCTGTGGATGGATGGGATCTTCATGGTCGCTCGCAGTTTATGACCCGCAGGAGGCTTAGTCGCCAGGTTGCAGTTTAATGTGCAAAGCGACGTTTTATATCTGAACAGAACACAGTCGGTAGTTTGGTACCATCAGGATCGTCGTACTTTTCGAGGAATTGCATTTGTCCGTCAGGGAATTTGCGGTGAAATTCTGGGTCGTGGTATTCTTTTTTAAGTATTGTGAGATCAGTGTAAGCGTTCAGGGTGTGGGCGTGGACATACATGGGGTGCGGGTATTTGTTCTGGCTGATTAACTTGTTACATCTGTGGGCCAATTGTCGTCTGGTGTGCGCGTTGTCATTGAACTCGCTGGGCGGAATAAACAGCACATGGCAAGTATTTTTGTTTTCGTCTTCGTCGTCGGTTGCAAGGCCGTTCTCGTCGACGTCGGTGGCGGTTCTGGAGAGCCTCTTGGTGTTGGTTGTGGAAGTTTCGGGTGGTCCGTTGTCGTCTTTGGATGTGGTGTCTTCGTTGTCAGGGGGCAGTCAGGGTAGGTGGAGTCCCTGTTACCGGACTGGTTGTGGGTCCTGTTGCGGGGTCGGACGCCGGGCCGGCCCCAGGTGGAAGAGCTGTGAGAAGGTCGCCTGGTACCGTCACCATCGGAAGTCCATTTGCGGTGAGCAGCCTGTTGATAGTGTGAATGTATAGGTTGACGTCGTTGCCTGCCAATTTATCGGCGAGGTGTAGAAGTACCGGTAGGAGGGTGTTGTTGGTGGTAACTGCAGCAGCTTCCCCAGTGTTCTCGGGCAAGGCCGGGAAAGCAGACGTAGGCGGTTTGGCTAGCCGAGTTGAGGTGGTGCTTGCCATCATCTTTTTTATTTCTTCCTGCCGGTGGAGACAGGTGAAACTGCAGTGTGCGGGCCATTGTAGAGTAGCCAGCGTCGGTGGGAGGATGTGCAGGCTATGTAGTGATGCTCCTGGGCACAGATACTGCATTTCTGCACTTGCTCGGTGCACTTACTGGTGTAGTGGGAGTGCCGGTAACACTTGGAGCACTGACGGAGCTCCGTGTATCGTTCCTTGGTCAAGTGGGCAGGTGGAATCGTAATTCCGGCGCACTTAAGGCCGTGTTCTTAAGCCCGTTGGGTCGCTGCGATGACCGTGGTGAAGGTCACTTTCAGTGTGGGTCTGTGGGTGTTGTTGGACTTACCCATCGTTTGTTGTTGTTGTTATAGATTCAGCTACTCGGAACAAGTTCCAAGTAGCACGGGCTATGGTGAGCCCGTAACTTACCTGGCACTGGAGCGGGGCTGTGTGCCTTAGCCATCGATTGATTGATCGATGAAGATTAAGCCACCCAAAAGGTGGCACGAGCATGAATAGCCCGTAAGTGGTGGTCCTTTTGAGCCATTACCAGTATCAATAGTTGATACTGGAGATCTGTGGAGGTGCGACTGCGTGACGGGAGATGTCTCCCCCGTGCCTTAGCCATCGGTTGTTGTTATAGATTCAGCTACTCGGACCAAGTTCCAAATAGCACGGGCTGTCTGTGGTGAGCCCGTAACTTACATGGCACAGGAGCGGGGCAAGTAGCACGGGCTATGGTGAGCCCGTAGTGGACTTACCTGGCACAGGAGCGGTGCTGCATGTGCTGTCTTAGTCATCGGAATCCCGGTTTATTTATAGTCCAAGGGGTGGGGTACATGTTTGTGGTGGGGTGTGCTGAGTTCCACTTGCAGGTGGGTAGAAAAATCCAGAAAAACCTGTCATGTTGAGTCCCGTTTTTACCATAGAGGGGCCTGGGTTTTGTTCTTAACGAAATCTGCAGAAAAATGTTATTTAGGTATCAGAGACCGTTGTTGCTGGGTGCCCTCTGCAATTCTCCGGGTGCCTAACTTGTTTAGGCAGTTTCATCCGGAGGACCAGGTGCACGGGGGTCAGGTGAGATGGGCTTCAGTCCGTCATCTCGGGTCTCAGGTGATCTCGTCTTCCGGAAGCCGTCTCGTGGGGGCTAGACATCAGTGTTGAGGGACCTAGAGAAACAATTCTCTAACTGGAACAAATGCTGTTACTGGGACAATAGGCATAGTTTGTTGCCTTTGTGGGGATCTCGTCCAAGGCTGTCAGTCGTAGGCGAAACAGTTTTCCTGCTACCCTCCCCCATCTAATGAGAGGCGAGAGTGTGTAACGATGCCATTCCCCTTAACTCTAACGAACGGTGAACAACCAAGCAGCAGTTTTCGCAGAAATACCACACCAAATTAAGGATACTGAACCCATCCTCTCCTGGGTTCCCACAGCATTAGAACCCACGTTCAGATAGGGTCCCAAGTCGAAAGAAATCTACAGCACCCCTGGTGAGGCGCAGGAGGAGAACCAGAACGCCACCACACGGAGTGACCCCCAACTAAGGTGTAAAGACTGAGCGCCGGCGATCCACACCCGACACAGCTCCCCTGGCACTTTACAGTGAAGTGCTCCTATACTCGGTGATGACAGTGCTCCCTAGACCTCACGGTGAAGTGCCCACAGGTTCCCCCCTTACACAGTGCTCCCAGGACTCCCCCACCCCCAAGTGGCAGATGACAGTCCAGGAACACATATTCCAGCGACGTCGGGTTAACCTACCCAGTCCTATGTAGACATGCCACTCGCGGGGCTCCGAGATGCAGCACCCCTGGACCTGTCTGGCAAATGCAACTTCTCCAGGTTATAGCCCCGTCTCAGTAAAACCTTCGGACGGTGCCCCCGGCGCACCTAACCTACTCAGGTCCTCGGGACAGTTGAAGTGTCAGGTAAGTGAGGGACGATCAAGGGGAGTGAGGCCCCACACTTGAAAGCCTATCCACCGCTGCCCACTGGATGGGGAGGGGGTGTAACCTATCCACCGCTGCCCACTGGATAGGGGGGGGGGGTAACCTATCCACCGCTGCCCACGGGATGGGGGGGGGTGTAACCTATCCACCGCTGCCCACTGGATGGGGGGGGGGTGTAACCTATCCACCGCTGCCCACTGGATGGTGGGGAGGTGTACCTATCCACCGCTGCCCACTGGATGGGGGGGGTGTAACCTATCCACCGCTGCCCACTGGATGGTGGGGAGGTGTAACCTATCCACTGCTGCCCACGGGATGGGGGCGGTGTGCAGGAGAAACATCAATTGTGACACTAGCTCTCCACATGTCAGTTGCTTAATTTAGAAACTGTACTTGTGGTCGATCTCGAAGCCATTCATGACGTGAGGACTTATATTGAGTTTTGTAACTAGCTCATCAAGATTATAACTTGTTTAGCTAAATGAATTGTGGGGTTCAGTCCCTGAGCCCATTATGTGCCTCTGTAACCCACTACCGCCCACAACATGGGTATGGGTGCATAATAAATGAACTAAACTTAACCTTTCAAATGTAGCAAGTGCATGAACAGGGATGGTTCATGTACTCGTGATTGAATGTACCATAGCGCAATAACGCCCAAATTTGACGTTAAATGTGGGTGGGAGGAGGAAAAAGTGGGCGGGGCCGCCCACGACGGAGGGCGGCCCCGACGCCCCGGCTCAAAAATCGCCCGACGCCCCGGCTCAAAAATCACGCTCAGGTGTCAATTTTCCGATATTTCAGATATTTTGAAAACTGTAGGGGGGTTTGGGCAAAATATGACCCATCGCCGTTTTCAGTAATTGGCATATTTTCGGTATAAAAAGTCGGAATTTGAAAATGAAAATAGGTGCAGAGAGTCAGAATTCGGCTCAAAAATCACGCTCAGGTGTCAATTTTCCGATATTTCAGATATTTTGAAAACTGTAGGGGGGTTTGGGCAAAATATGACCCATCGCCGTTTTCAGTAATTGGCATATTTTCGGTATAAAAAGTCGGAATTTGAAAATGAAAATAGGTGCAGAGAGTCAGAATTCGGCTCAAAAATCACGCTCAGGTGTCAATTTTCCGATATTTCAGATATTTTGAAAACTGTAGGGGGTTTGGGCAAAATATGACCCATCGCCGTTTTCAGTAATTGGCATATTTTCGGTATAAAAAGTCGGAATTTGAAAATGAAAATAGGTGCAGAGAGTCAGAATTCGGCTCAAAAATCACGCTCAGGTGTCAATTTTCCGATATTTCAGATATTTTGAAAACTGTAGGGGGGTTTGGGCAAAATATGACCCATCGCCGTTTTCAGTAATTGGCATATTTTCGGTATAAAAAGTCGGAATTTGAAAATGAAAATAGGTGCAGAGAGTCAGAATTCGGCTCAAAAATCACGCTCAGGTGTCAATTTTCCGATATTTCAGATATTTTGAAAACTGTAGGGGGTTTGGGCAAAATATGACCCATCGCCGTTTTCAGTAATTGGCATATTTTCGGTATAAAAAGTCGGAATTTGAAAATGAAAATAGGTGCAGAGAGTCAGAATTCGGCTCAAAAATCACGCTCAGGTGTCAATTTTCCGATATTTCAGATATTTTGAAAACTGTAGGGGGGTTGGGCAAAATATGACCCATCGCCGTTTTCAGTAATTGGCATATTTTCGGTATAAAAAGTCGGAATTTGAAAATGAAAATAGGTGCAGAGAGTCAGAATTCGGCTCAAAAATCACGCTCAGGTGTCAATTTTCCGATATTTCAGATATTTTGAAAACTGTAGGGGGGTTTGGGCAAAATATGACCCATCGCCGTTTTCAGTAATTGGCATATTTTCGGTATAAAAAGTCGGAATTTGAAAATGAAAATAGGTGCAGAGAGTCAGAATTCGGCTCAAAAATCACGCTCAGGTGTCAATTTCCGATATTTCAGATATTTTGAAAACTGTAGGGGGTTTGGGCAAAATATGACCCATCGCCGTTTTCAGTAATTGGCATATTTCGGTATAAAAAGTCGGAATTTGAAAATGAAAATAGGTGCAGAGAGTCAGAATTCGGCTCAAAAATCACGCTCAGGTGTCAATTTTCCGATATTTCAGATATTTTGAAAACTGTAGGGGGGTTTGGGCAAAATATGACCCATCGCCGTTTTCAGTAATTGGCATATTTTCGGTATAAAAAGTCGGAATTTGAAAATGAAAATAGGTGCAGAGAGTCAGAATTCGGCTCAAAAAATCACGCTCAGGTGTCAATTTTCCGATATTTCAGATATTTTGAAAACTGTAGGGGGGTTTGGGCAAAATATGACCCATCGCCGTTTTCAGTAATTGGCATATTT
>WNGS01119877.1:0-13584 GCA_020271785.1 Procambarus virginalis
GAGACTCGACTTAGTCTTCACTCTGAACGACTCCAGACATAGAGAAATCGGTTTTGAGGACCCAGTAGGAATGAGCGACCACAGTGTACTGGTTGTTTGAGTACTTGATTGAAGAAAGGTTATTGAAATCGAGGAGGGATACTGAAACCAAAGGGTAGCATACCGAAAGGAAAACTAAGAGGAGATAAGAGAAATTCCTAACAGATGCAGCATGGGAAACAGAGCTCAGGGGAAAGACTGCTCAAGATATGATGGATTACATCACGCAGAAGTGCAAGGACGCAGCAAACAAGTTTGTCCCAGTCCAAAAGGAAAAACAGAGAAATGAAAATGAGAAACCCATGGTTTAATTAGAGATGTAGGCTAGCTAAGCAGCAAAGTAAAAGGGCATGGAGAAACTATAGGAATAACAGGACACTGGAGAGCAGAGAAAGATACCAGAATGCCAGGAATGAATATGTCAGGATGAGAAGAGAGGCAGAAAGACAATACGAAAATGACATCGCAAGCAAGGCAAAGACTCAGCCTAAATTGTTGCATAGCCACATCAGGAGAAAAACAACAGTAAAAGAACAGGTTATGAAATTGAGGATAGGGGCGGAAGGATTCACTACAAATAACAAGGAAGTGTGTGAGGAGTGAATAAGAAATTCCAGGAGGTCTTCACCTTAGATCAAGGAGAAATTCCAGAGGTAAGAGAGGGAATAGCTAACCAGGAACCACTGGAAGACTTTGAGATTATTGCGGGGAAGTAAGGAAGTGTTTACTAGAGTTGGATGTGACAAAGGCTATAGGCCCAGATGGAATCTCCCCTTGGGTTCTAAGGAAGGAGCAAGTGAAACTGTGCCTACCACTCTCCATAGTGTATAACAAATCACTGGCAACAGGGGAACTACCAGATATTTAGAAAGCAGCTAACGTAGTCCCGATATACAAGGGGATAGACAGGAGGCACTGAACTACAGGCCAGTGTCCAACCTGCATACCATGCAAGCTGGTGGAGAAGATTGTGCGAAAAAAACTAGTGGAGCAACTGGAGTGAAGGAACTTTGTAACACAGCATCAACATGGGTTCAGGGATGGCAGGTCCTGCCTCACAGGGTTACTTGAATTCTACGACGAGGCAACAAAAATAAGGCAAGAAAGAGAAGGGTGGGCAGACTGCATATTTTTGGATTGTCAGAAAGCCTTTGATACAGTGCCACACAAGAGGCTAGTGCAAAAGTTGGAGATGCACGCTGGAATGAAAGGGAAGGTACTCCGGTGGATAGAGGAGTACCTAAGCAACAGGAGACAACGAGTCTGTGTGCGGGGTGAGGTCTCAGATTGGCGAGACGTTACAAGTGGAGTCCCGCAGGGGTCAGTCCTTGGACCTATACTGTTTCTGGTATATGTAAATGATCTCCCAGAGGGTATAGATTCGTTCCTCCAATGTTGCCGACGATGCAAAAATTATGAGGAGGATTGAAACAGAGGATGATAGTAGGAGGTACTTAATGAAACAGAGAGAAAGATCTAGGAGTTGATATCACACCAAACCGTCTCCTGAAGCCCACATAAAGAGAATAACGTCTGCCCCGCCATTCGTCAAGCTTAATGCCCTTGACTTCTCTCCCATGTTTTTCACATAGGTCACCGTAGCACAGTTGGCTTCGTTCTCGACTCAATCGGGGATCCCGGGATTGACTCCCGGCCAGTACGGGAATGGTGTCCAATAGAAATGTCTGGGTACGTTTTCTTTCGCCTAATGGCTCTGTTCACCTAGTAGTAAATCTGCACCCTGGAGTTGGGCAAAGGTCGAGGTATTACATTCTGTGGAAGGTCAAAGTCACCTTCCACACGTCCCCCCCCCAAAGGGGAGTGTGGGGGACCTCGATATAAGCCTAAAGTAGTAATACATAGGCTTTCTGTCCCCGAGAAAGCGAATTATTATTAAATAAATAATTATATAAAAAGTTAGAGAATTGGCCTCGACATTTTAAACTTGAAAAGTTGCACTTGGAAAGTTGAAATTGAAAAAATGAAAGTTGAAAAAGCTGAAATTGGAAAATTTTCTTCAGGGATCCTGTGAGTGATTATGTGCGCGGCGGCCTCGTTCTCTTGTTGCTCCCTTGCAACATTGCTCCTGGGCGTGTTCGGGTCAGCCGAACACGCGTTTGGTGCGACTTGAACGATGTTGGTGTCAATCATGTCCCCTTGTTTCCTGCCCTCGCGAGGGGAACTGTGGCTCACTGTCTCGACCAATAGGAGCGTGGCTCAACGCACACTACAACTAACATAAGAAATTAATGAAGGTGACTGTTTTCATCTTCTCCATTTTCCCTCACTTCTCTCACTTCTTCTTCTTATTTTTGTATTCCTCTCTCCCCCCTCTCTCTTCCCCCCTCTCTCTCTCCCTCTCTCTCTCCCCCCCCCCTCTGTCTCTCCCCCCTCTCTCCCCCCTCCTACTCTCCCTCTCTCTCCCCTCTCGCTCTCCCCTCCCGCTCTCCCCCCCTCTCTGCCCTCTCGCTCAACCGCCTCTAAGGCGCTAAGAAGAGCAGCAAAGCACCGTCCACCATATGATCAGACAATCCAGGAGCTCCATGAACTCCTGAACACACAGCCACTAAACATCAGACTGCAGCACCAAGCCATCGGGTGTGGAACACCATCGAAATGTTAGAGGACCCAATGTTAGAAAGATTACTCCATGATGAGACGCCCGCTCCCACAGCTGGTGGCCCAAGATGAGACGCCCCGCTCCCACAGCTGGTGGCCCAAGATGAGACGCCCCGCTCCCACAGCTGGTGGCCCAAGATGAGACGCCCCGCTCCCACAGCTGGTGGCCCAAGATGAGACGCCCCACTCCCACAGCTGGTGGCCAAAGATGAGACGCCCCACTCCCACAGCTGGTGGCCCAAGATGAGACGCCCCACTCCCACAGCTGGTGGCCCAAGATGAGACGCCCCACTCCCACAGCTGGTGGCCCAAGATGAGACGCCCCACTCCCACAGCTGGTGGCCCAAGATGAGACGCCCCACTCCCACAGCTGGTGGCCCAAGATGAGACGCCCCACTCCCACAGCTGGTGGCCCAAGATGAGACGCCCCACTCCCACAGCTGGTGGCCCAAGATGAGACGCCCCACTCCCACAGCTGGTGGCCAAGATGAGACGCCCCACTCCCACAGCTGGTGGCCAAGATGAGACGCCCCGCTCCCACAGCTGGTGGCCCAAGATGAGACGCCCCACTCCCACAGCTGGTGGCCCAAGATGAGACGCCCCACTCCCACAGCTGGTGGCCCAAGATGAGACGCCCCGCTCCCACAGCTGGTGGCCCAAGATGAGACGCCCCGCTCCCACAGCTGGTGGCCCAAGATGAGACGCCCCGCTCCCACAGCTGGTGGCCCAAGATGAGACGCCCCGCTCCCACAGCTGGTGGCCCAAGATGAGACGCCCCACTCCCACAGCTTTTGGCCCAAGATGAGACGCCCCACTCCCACAGCTGGTGGCCCAAGATGAGACGCCCCACTCCCACAGCTGGTGACCCAAGATGAGACGCCCCACTCCCACAGCTGGTGACCCAAGATGAGATGCCCCACTCCCACAGCTGGTGGCCAAGATGAGACGCCCCACTCCCACAGCTGGTGGCCCAAGATGAGACGCCCCACTCCCACAGCTGGTGGCCCAAGATGAGACGCCCCGCTCCCACAGCTGGTGGCCAAGATGAGACGCCCCACTCCCACAGCTGGTGGCCCAAGATGAGACGCCCCACTCCCACAGCTGGTGGCCCAAGATGAGACGCCCCACTCCCACAGCTGGTGGCCCAAGATGAGACGCCCCGCTCCCACAGCTGGTGGCCCAAGATGAGACGCCCCGCCCCCACAGCTGGTGGTCCAAGATGAGAAGCTCCGCTCCCACAGCTGGTGGCCCAAGATGAGAAGCTCCGCTCCCACAGCTGGTAGCCCAAGAGCCTCGATTCACTAGATGAAAACCCAGCCCCACAGTACATAATTCCCAGATGATATACTAACCAGATATCCTTCCCCCATAATTGAAAAATGAGTATGTATGTATGTATATGTATGTTGTGACGGTAACGTGTTGGAAATGGTGTTCTGCAGTCTTCCAATGGCAGATGTCAATGCTGGGCCACATATATGTAAGTTATAAAAAAAAAGAAAAAAAAGTGACTGCTTGTCTGATAATCTGTGGTAAGGTAAGGTAAGACACACAAAACACAAAGATAAACAATTAATTTTAATTATTATAGAAAACAAAGTAAAATAAAGACAATTCCTTGGCTGATCAAAGTGCAAGTCAACAAGTGAAAATAACATAAAAAAGAATGAATTTAAGTGAACAATGGGACATGGAGGACATACAATAATGAATAATAAAGAAATGGTGCTGGGAATATATGCGCTAGTTATAAGCCTCTATTTGATCACACAAGGTGAGTCAACTAGGTGTTCATAGCGTGAGAGCACAAGATATCTGACTGTAGTGCTGCCGGTCGACCCCGACGTTGCCTTGGTGAGTAACGTGGTTGGAGAAGGACTGAAGTGGCGTGTTCTCCAACGGCCAATGAGAATGCAGGACGGACGGCAAGTCGGTAGTTCCAGACTGGGAGTGTCGTTGGCGGGTCGGCGCGGCGACCAGGTGTGCAGGAATGGGGGGGAGGGGGAGTTTGCAGGTGTGTGGCTGGTCTTGGATATACGTTTAAGTTACTGTAAAACGTATCTTGAATATTGTGTGGAACGTGATGAAGGAAGGGAAGAGCAGGTTAAATCTCTTGGAAGAGATTATCGTCACAATGTGTATAGTTATGTATATGCATATGTAATGGGTATATATAGTGTGTACGTGTGTGTATGTATATGTATATATGTATGCATATATAGTATATATATATATATAATAATATATATAATATATATATATATATATGTCGTACCCTAGTAGCCAGAACGCACCTTTCATCCTACTATGCAAGGCCGATTTACCTAATAGGCCAAGTTTTCATGAATTAATTGTTTTTCGACTACCTAACCTAACCTATCCTAACTTTTTCGTATACCTAAACCTAAACCTATAAAGATAGGTTAGGTAGGTAGGGTTGGTTAGGTTTGGTCATACATCTACATTAATTTTTAACTCCAATAAAAAAAATTGACCTCATACATAATGAAATGGTTAGCTTATCATTTCATAAGAAAAAAATTAGAGAAAATATATAATTCAGGAAACTGGCTTATTAGGCAAATCGGGCTTGCCTAGTAGGCCAAAAAGTGAGTTCTGGCTACTAGGTACGACATATATATATATATATATATATATATATATATATATATATATATATATATATATATATATATATATGAATATGTGTGATGGAAAAGTGTAGGAGTGTAGATGTTCGGCAGTCCTCTCTAATGGCTGGTGTCAATGCCTATCACATTTACAAAAAAAAAATGATAGACTGCTTGGCTGTTGTTGTCTGTGGTAAAGTAAGGGAAGATATGCAAAACACAAAGTATGAACAATGAAACTTTAACTAGAAAACAAGTAATGACCAAAAGAATCCCTTGGCTATGTACAGTTGCAACAAACAAGTCAAAAATATAACATAAAAATTAAGAACAGGGATGAATTACTCTGGGAATAATATAAAGACAAAATGAAATAAACAGGTGCTGAGAATTAAGCGCTAGTGGGAACCTCCACCAATGAACAGAGCGTATATCAGTTGGGTGTTCACATCTTGAGTGCACAAGGATATTCTAACTTCAATGGCTGGTTCAAGCCCAGACATCGACTTGGTAGAGGGCGCTGAGGTCCAGAGGTGCAGTTGGCGGGTCACCAATCAGAAGTAGGCAGGCTGGGATGGTAGTTTGCTGGTTGATGACGGTGGCAAGCCGGCATGGAGGGATTGTGGAGTAGGGGAGTTTTAAGGACATTTGGCTCCTGGTCAAAACGTTTTGTGCTACTGGTAGACGTATCTTGAAGGTAGCATCTTATTCTTGTATATGTAAGTAACTATGTAGGGAAGAGCAGGCTCAATCTCTCTGAAGTGATTATCGTCACAATATATATATATATATTATATATATATATATATATATATATATATATATATATATATATATATATATATATATAATATTAAATATGACGAAAAAGTAAGATTAATAATTCTAACATGAATTTTCCCAATATTCTTATGTTTCTTTTCACTGTCGATGGTAATTGAAAAATCAATTCTCCAAAATCTTTTTTATTTCTAGTCTGACGTGACACTTGAATGCGTTTCGTAATAACTTATTACATTTCAAAGACTTTAGTTTACACACACACACAACCATAACCTGCAAACACTAACAGAGTTCTACTATGCTATACATTTTAAACAGCTTTCATCTTATATAACCGCTTTTGGGTGAGGTGATATGTTACGACAGTTTTGGATGAGGTGAACAAAGCTCTCAACACAAGATAGAACACGGTGCAATGGGTATAAATTGGTAAATTAAAGGGAAGAATAGATAGTAACTGCAAAGGGCCTATTGGCCATATTTCTTGATGCTTCTATATTGGTGCGAGTCTTGAAGTGGGTAGAATATAGTTGTGCATTAATGGCTGTTTATGTGGGGTTGCCTTCTTGATGTGTAGTGTCTCGTAGATGTGAAGCCGCCTGCTATCGCTGTTCCTATGGATGGTATATATTTAATAATATATATGTATATTATGTATTAATAATATATGTCACAAGAAAGACTGCTACCAAATATATATATATATATTATATATTAATATATATAATATATATATATATATAATATATCATAAATATATAATATATAATAATATGTGAGAAAGCTGCATGAACGCGCAAGCAATATATCACTAAGAACTCTTTTACTCGGCCAGGATTCGAACCATGCCGTCCAGGATCATCTCTAAATGTTCTCAGTACCGTGACCACCGCACCAATGATCGTGTATATATATATTATATATATAATATATATATATATATATATATATATATACTATATATTATAACACGATCATTGGTGCGGTGGTCACGGTACTGAGAACATTTAGAGATGATCCTGGACGGCATGGTTCGAATCCTGGCCGGGTCAAAGAGTTATTAGTGATCTATGGCTTGCGCGTTCATGCAGCTTTCTCAACATTATTATTATATATATATAATATTATATATATATATATATATATATAATTCTATATATATATATATATATATATATATATATTGGTAGCAGTCTTTCTTGTGAACATATATTATTAATACATAATATACATATATATTATTAATATATACATCCATAGATACAGCGATAGCAGGCGGCTTCACATCTACGAGACACTACACATCAAGAAGTCAACACCAGCACTAAACAGCCAATTAATGCACAACTATATTCTAACCACTTCAAGACTGCACCAATATAGAAGCATCAAGAAATATGGGCCAATAGGCCCTTTGCAGTTACTTCTATTCTTCCCTTTAATTTACCAATTTATACCCATTGCACCGTGTTCTATCTTGTGTTGAAAGCTTTGTCCACTCATCCAAAACTGTCGTAACATATCACCCCACCCAAAAGCGGGATATAAGATGAAACCTTTTTAAATGATAGCATAGTAGAACTCTGTTTAGTGTTTGCAGGTTATAGTTGTGTGTGTGTAAAACTAAAGTCTTTGAAAATGTAATAAGTTATTACGAAACGCATTCAAGTGTCACGTCAGACTAGAAATAAAAAAGAATTTTGGAGAATGATTTTTCAATTACCATCGACAGTGAAAAGAAACATAAGAATATTGGGAAAATTCATGTTAGAATTATTAATCTTACTTTTTCGGTCATATTTAATAATTATCTATATATATATATCTATATATATATATATATATATATATATATATATATATTATATATATATATCTATATATTGTGACGATAATCACTTTCAAGAGAGATTGAGCCTGCTCTTCCCTACATAGTTACTTACATATACAAGAATAAGATGCTACCTTCAAGATACGTCTACCAGTAGCACAAACGTTTTGACCAGGAGGCAAATGTCTTAAAACTCCCCCTACTCCACAATCCCTCATGCCGGCTTGCCACCGTCATCAACCAGCAAACTACCCTTCCCAGCCTGCCTACTTCTGATTGGTGACCCGCCAACTGCACCTCTGGACCTCAGCGCCCTCTACCAAGTCGATGTCTGGGCTTGAACCAGCCATTGAAGTTAGAATATCCTTGTGCACTCAAGATGTGAACACCCAACTGATATACGCTCTGTTCATTGGTGGAGGTTCCCAGCTAGCGCTATATTCTCAGCACCTGTTTATTCATTTTGTCTTTATATTATTACTAGAGTAATTCATCCCTGTTCTAATTTTTATGTTATATTTTTTGAATTGTTTGTTTGCACTGTACATAGCCAAGGGATCTTTTGGTCATTATTTGTTTTCTAGTTAAAGTTTCATTGTTCATACTTTGCGTTTTGCATATTCTTCCCTTACTTTACAACAGACAACAACAGCCAAGCAGTCTATCATTTTTTTTTTTGTAAATGTGATAGGCATTGACACCAGCCATTAGGAGGACTGCCGAACATCTACACTCCTACACTTTTCCATCACAAATATTATATATATATATATATATCTATATATATATATATATATAGATCTATATATATATACATATATATATATGTCGTACCCTAGTAGCCAGAAACTCACTTTTTTGGCCTACTATGCAAGGCCCGATTTGCCTAATAAGCCAAGTTTTCCTGAATTAATATATTTTCTCTAATTTTTTTTCTTATGAAAGATAAAGCTAACCATTTCTTATGTATGAGGTCAATTTTTTTTATGGAGTTAAAATTAACGTAGATATATGACCAAACTAACCAACCCTACCTAACCTAACTATCTTTATAGGTTAGGTTAGGTATACGAAAATTTAGGATAGGTTAGGTTAGGTAGTCGAAAAAACAATTAATTCATGAAAAACTTGGCCCTATTAGGTAAATCGGGCCTTGCAATAGGTGGCTGAGAAGTGCGTTCTGGCTACTAGGTACGACATACATATATATATAATATCTATATATAATATATATATATATCATATATATATATACTATACTTACCAACCTACATTATATACAATTATATACTATTTATTATAGCTACACTACCTACACACACCGTCCACATATAATACCCATATACATATGCATATACATAACTATACTACATTGTGACGATAATCTCTTCCAAGAGGATTTAAACTGCTGCTTCCTTCCCTCTCATCACGTTCCACACAATATTCAAAATACGTTTTACAGTAACTTAAACGTATATCCAAGACCAGCCACGCACCTAGCAAACTCCCCTCCCCCATTCACTGCACGCCTGGTCGCCGCGCCGACCCGCCAACGACACTCCCAGTCTGGAACTACCGACTTGCGCGTCCGTCTGCATTCTCATTGGCCGTTGGAAGAACACGCCAGCTTCAGTCCTTCTCCAACCACGTTACTCTCCAAGGCAACGTCGGGGGTGTCGACGGCCAGCACTACAGTCAGAATATCTTTGCTCTCACGCTATGAACAACCTAGTTGACTCACCTCTGTTGATCAAATAGAGGCTTATAACTAGCGCATATATTACCAGCACCTTGTCTTTATTAATCATTATTGTATGTCCGCCATGTCCCATTGTTCACTTAAATTCTTCTTTTTATGTTATTTTCACTTGTTACTTGCACTTTGATCAGCCGAAGGAATTGTCTTTATTTTACTTTTTTCTATACATATTTAAATTTAATTGTTATTCTTTGTGTTTGTGTGTCTTACCTTACCTTACACAGATTATCAGACAAGCAGTCACTTTTTTTTCTTTTTTTTATAACTTAATATATTGGCCAGCTTGACAATCTGCCATTGGAAGAGCTGCAGAACACCATTGTCCAACACGTTACACCGTCACAAATACATATACTACATATATACTCAATTTTTCAATTATGGGGAAGGATATTTGGTTAGTATATCATCTGGGAATATGTACTGTGGGGCGGGGTTTCATCTACGTGAATCGATGGCTCTTGGTGCTACCAGCTGTGGGAGCGGAGTCTTCTCGATCTTGGTGCCACCAGCTGTGGGAGCGGAGCTGTTCCATCTTGGACCACCAGCTGTGGGGGCAGGGGTCGTCTCATTCTGGGCCACCAGCTGTGGGAGCTGGGCCTACGTCTCATCTTAGGGCCACCAGCTGTGGGGGGGGCGGTATTTGTGCGTACTCAGCTGTGGGAGTGGGGAGCGTTATCTGAGGTCTCAGGGCCACCAGCTGTGGGAGTCGTGGGCGTCTCATCTTGGGCTACCAGCTGTGGGAAGCGAGGGCGTCTCATCTTGGCCACCCAGCTATGTGGGAGTGGGACCGTGGCCCGTCTCATATTGGCCACCAGCTGTGGGAGGGGGCGTCTCATCTGGGCTACCCTACGATGTGGGGCATTCTACATTTTCATGTGTTTGGCCACCAGGCGTGGAGTGCGGGATTCGGTCCAGCTGTGGAGTGTGGGCCTCTTAGTGGCACCGCTGTGTTGGAGTTCATGGGCGTCCTGATCTGGCCCACCACTGAAGGGTGGGATACTTGGCACAGCTTGGATGGCGTGCTCATCCTTAGCACCAGCTTGAGAGCGGGTGAGCCGTCTTCTTAGGACCGCGGGATGGGTTTGGCACCGGGACGGGGCGGGCTTATTGGCACAGCGGGAGGGGGGTTATCTCGGGCATTGGAGGGACGTGGAGGGCGTCTATTGGCAACCGCAGGAGGCGCTCAACTTAGGTCCCAGTGTGGCTGGGGGTCTCCTGCGGCCAGCGTGGATGGGTGGCTTGGGCACTCAGCTGGGAGGGCGTACTTGGGTTACCATGAGGAGGTGATGGGCCGCCATCTGGGACTGGGGGGAGAGAGCTGGGAGGGTCTATCTGGGCCAGCATGTAGGAGATGGCGCGTCAGCTGGGGCGCAGCCAGCTGTGGATGGGCCGTTTCTGCACACCTGTGAGGCGGGGTATTTGGCACAGCGGGAGGGGAGGCCATCTGCAATGGGATAGGGCGTTCACTTCACCAGCCAGGGCTCAATGGAACTGAGTCATGGCCCAGGGGATGGGTCCCAGGAGTCTTACATGGTCCCAAATTGAGGTTTCCACACCCGGCTGGTCTCGGTAGGCTATGCTGTTAGAGTAGACTCCGATTCTATCATATGGTGAGCTTTCCTAGGTAGCTTTAGAAGGAGATGGGGGAGGGATGGCGCGAGGGCAGGAAGAGGGGGGCGGTGACAAGGGGGGGCTGGAGAGGAACAGGTGGAAGCGAGGGGGAGGGGAAAAGGGAAGAGAAGTGAGGGGAAAATGGAGAAGATGAAAACAGTCACCTTCATTAAATTTCTTATGTTAGTTGTAGTGTGCGTTGAGCCACGCTCCTATTGGTCGAGACAGTGAGCCACAGTTCCCCTCGCGAGGGCAGGAAACAAGGGGACATGATGACACCAACTCGTTTCAAGTTCGCACCAAACGCGTGTTCGGCTGACCCGAACACGCCCAGGAGCAATGTTGCAAGGGAGCAACAAGAGAACGAGGCCGCCGCGCACATAATACACTCACAGGGATCCCTGAAGAAAATTTTCCAATTCAGCTTTTTTCAACTTTCAATTTTTCTCAATTTCAACTTTCCAAGTGCAACTTTTCAAGTTTAAAATGTCGAGGCCAATTCTTACTCACTTTTATATATAATTATTATTTAATAATAATTCGCTTTCTCGGGGACAGAAAGCCTATGTATATATCTACTTTAGGCTTATATCGCGGTCCCCCACTCTCACCCTTTGGGGGGGGGGGACGTGTGGGAGGTCAACTTCGGGTGATCCCTTCCAACAGAATGTAATACCTCGACCTTTGCCCAACTCCAGGGTGCAGATTTTACTACTCAGGTGAACAGAGCCATTAGCGCGAAAGAAAACGCTACCCAGACATTTCTATTGGACACCATTTCCCGTACGATGGCCGGGAGGTCAATCCCGGGATCCCCGATTGAGTCGGAACGAAGCCAACTGTGTCGACTACGGTGACCTATGTGAAAAACATGGGAGAGAAGTCAAGGGCATTAAGCTTGACGAATGGCGGGGCCAGACGTTATTCTCTTTATGTGGGCTTCAGGAGACGGTTTGGTGTGATATCAACTCCGATCTTTCTCTCTGTTTCATTACGTTACCTCCTACTATCATCCTCTGTTTCAATCTCTCTCATAATTTTTGCATCGTTCCGGCAAACAAAGAGAGGAACGAATCTATACCCTCTGGGAGATCATTTACATATACACAGAAACAGTATAGGTCCAAGGACATACCCCTGCGGGACTCCACTTGTAACGTCTCGCTCACAAAACTGAGACCTCACCCCGCACACAGACCTCGTTTGTCTCCGTTGCTTAGGTACTCCTCTATCCAACCGGGAGTACCTTCCCTTTCATTCCAGCGTGCATCTCCAACTTTTGCACTAGCCTCTTGTGTGGCACTGTATCAAAGGCTTTCTGACAATCCAAAATTATGCAGTCTGCCCACCCTTCTCCTTTCTTGCCTTATTTGTTGCCTGGCTCGTAGAATTCAAAGTAACCCTGTGAGGCAGGACCTGCCATCTCCTGAACCCATGTTGATGCTGTGTGTTACAAAGTTTCCTTCACTCCAGTGCCTCACTGTTTTTTTCGCACAATCTTCTCCATCAGCTTGCATGGTATGTGCAGGTTAGGACACTGGCCTGTAGTTCAGTGCCTCCTGTCTATCCCTGCTTGTATATCGGGATACGTAGCTGCTTTCTAAATATGCTGGTAGTTCCCCTGTGCCAGTGATTGTTATACACTATGGAGAGTGGTAGGCACCAGTTCACTTGCTCTTCCTTAGAATCCAGGGAGATTCCATCTGGGCCTATAGCCTTTGTCACATCCAACTCTAGTAAACACTTCCTTACTTCCCCGCAAGTAATCTCAAAGTCTTTCCAGTGGTTCCTGGTTAGGTATTCCCTCTCTTACTCTGGAATTCTCCTTGTCTAGGTGAAGGACCTCCTGGAATTCTTATTCAACTCCTCACACACTTCCCTCTGTTAATTGTAGTGGAATCCTTCCGCCCCTTCCCTCAATTTCATAACCTGTTCTTTTACTGTTGTTTTACCTCCTGATGTGGCTATGCAAAATTTAGGCTGAGTCTTTGCCTTGCTTGCGAGTGTCATTTTCGTATTGTCTTGTCTGCCTCTCTTCTCATCCTAGACATATTTCATTCCTGGCATTCTGGTATCTTTCTCTGCCTCTCCAGTGTCCTGTTTTCCTATAGGTTTCTCCCATGCCCTCATTTACTTTGCTGCTTAGCTACCTACGATCTCTAATGTAAACCTGAGGGTTCTCATTTTTCATTTCTCTGTTTTCCTTTTGGACTGGGACAAACTTGTTTGCTGCTCCCTTCACTTCTGCGTGATGTAATCCATCATATCTGTAGCAGTCTTTCCCCTGAGCTCTGTTTCCCCTGATATAT
>WNGS01119887.1:0-10610 GCA_020271785.1 Procambarus virginalis
GCTAGTGTTTGTGACCTTGTTGGTGTCTTGAATGCACTAGAGCCGATGGAGTTGGCTGAGGGAGGCTAATCTTAGCAACATCAGGTTAGTTACACTTCTGATAGCACAACAAAAGGGTTTTGGTTTTATATCTTCCCTCTCTCACACTAGATTACCTTGTTGATGTATACCTCTCCCATTTTATCCCTCTTCCCCTCTTACCCCTACTCACACATTTTACCCTACATGACCCACAATATCTCCCCCTGACGACGACCGTTACATCTACGGACATCACACACAACACACTTTTTGACTATGACCGAGCTCGATCCCCGAGATTCTCCTCGGCTTCGGGACAGTCGTCGTCATAATTACACTACAGTCTGTTTCTAGCAAAAAATTATACTGCTTACTGCAATTGCACTTGCAGTTAAGCCACTATCATCACCACAGTCCAGAGGCCTGGTCGACGACCGGGCCGCGGGGACGCTAAGCCCGGAAGCACCTCAAGGTAACCTCAAGGTAACAGTATGGACACCACTCGTGTTGGACAGTGTCAATAAGCGCCATAGAAGAGCAATGTTAGAGCAATGCCAGTCCTGGGCATGAAGCCTTGGGCTTCTTTATGATAGACTCCAACTCAGGGGAATGTTTATCAGTAAATACAATCAACAAAACCTTTTAGCTGCTCGCTGACATTACCCCCAGAACCGACATTTAGTGAAGAGACGGAGAAAACTGTAGGTCCCATCGGAACTTAGATGCTCGGAGGATCTTAGTGAATAGAATACATATTCAATGGAAAAGGAGAAGACAAAATGCGATGGAGGACGCAGAAGAGGGAGGTTATCTTGAGGTTATTTGAGAGATGATTTCGGGGCTTTTTAGTGTCCCCGCGGCCCGGTCCTCGACCAGGCCTCCACCCCCAGGAAGCAGCCCGTGACAGCTGACTACACCCGGATGGGAGGGCAAAGTAACGGATAACTGATGATTATGACTGACAGTGTTTTTAAAATTAGATTTTTACCTAATTACCTGGAATATAAGAATCTCGTAACCGTTTCGCGGTAAAATCCAAATCCACATTTTAATATTCATATTTTCATAACCCACACGACATATTGGAAACGGAAGTGGCGAAGTTTCTTATCCGGTACGGGTGGAGGGAGTTACGAGGAGAAAGCGCCAAGCCATTATAACTACATAGCACTTGGAAGGGTGGTCAGGATAAGGATTTGGGATGGCGAGGAGAAGGAATAGTGCCCCCAACTACTGGGACGGTCGGGGATTGAACGCCCACCTGCATGAAGCGAGACGCGTCGCTCACCGTCCACCTCAAGTGGTTAGACCCGGTACGGATGGAAACGTCGCCATTTTCATTTATTTTTAAATCTGTCGGGGGCGAGGCTTTAATGTTAGGAAGGTTTGTGGCTTGTTGCTTCACGTGATCTTCCCTGTTGAACCCATGAATGAACGGCTTGTATAGAGACATTTCCCGTCTGCTCCCCATGACCGGTAGACAGGCAGGGAGGGTAGAGGGAGGAGGTGGAGGGACAGGCAAGCAATGAAAATGGGGGAAAAAATTGGAAATGTGGGAGAAAGATAAGAAATACCGAGGAAGGACGTTTACAAAAACAAACGTTGATATACAGTTAGATATTGTTCCAATCCATGAAACACTACATCACTGTTTTGCTTACCCGACTGCATCGTTTGTGTGTATTCACCTAGTTGTGTTTGCGGGGGTTGAGCTTTGCTCTTTCGGCCCGCCTCTCACTGTCAATTATGTCACTCATGGATGTGTGTCTGTCTGTCTCTCTCTCTCTCTCTCTCTCTCTCTCCTCTCTCTCTCTCTCTCTCTCTCTCTCTCCTCTCTCCTCTCTCTCTCTCTCTCTCTCAACTGGCACAAGGCTTGGAAGTGAGGTTCACAGCACAAACGCCAACCAAAAAAAAAAAAGAATTGTTTTGAAATTTTTGGAACATTTTAGAGGTGTGGAAGATGGAGAGAATGAGGTGAGTGCGCACGCTCGACACGGAGTGAGAGAAGGAAGTCTGGCGGCAGTGTCAGTCAGAGGTGGTGGGTGTGGGTGTGTCTCTTGCTCTCTCTCTCTCTCTCTCCACTCTAGCGTTTCAGCCTGCAAACACTATATCCCAAATTTTGATTCTTAAAGTATTCTTAAAATTATCGGCATGACAACATTTTATATATACATGTATATAAAGTTTGGCTAATTCAATGATTAACGCAATATATTGAATATATATATTACGATATGCATTCAAATCTTTATCACTAACAATATCGGCAATTTATGAAATATTATTTCACAATACAACACACATAGTGTGTGCAACGGGGCTCGTGGCTGAGTGGACAGCGTTCGGGGTGGTCGTAGTGTATAGGACCCGGTTCGATTCCCGGCGGAGCGGGAAACAATGGGCAGGCTTTCTTTCACCCTGATGTAGCTATTCACCTAGCAGTAAATAGGTACCTGGGAGTTAGACAGCTGCTACGGGCTACTTCCTGGGAATGTGTGTGCGTGTGTTAGAAATATATGTACAGTAGTACATAATAGTGGAAAAATAGATTGTTAGAAAGGCGGGGGCCAGGAGCTAAATAGCTCGATTCTGCAGACACAAATAGTAAATACACGAGTATAAATTTTGTCAACCCATAATACAATGTTTACAAGTGCACAATCAGAATGTATAAAATCATATTCTGCAACGTCTACAGATATACATAGAAAACTTAAGAATAATTTCTTGCAATGTACAGTTCAAAAGTGTTACATTCTGACATTAGTTCATAATATGATGAACAGTGTATAACATCTCTGTGCTCTAAGCTTTACCAAAATATATTTTGATATGGGTGAACAATGCCTGATTTCGAGAAGAAACAGTACAGTGAAAATTGTTTTTTTATCAGTGAACAGTGCTACACCTCAATGAAATAGCGGACTCCTAATGAACATTAACCATGTCAGTGAACAGTGACACACCTCTGTGGGGTCTAAGAGTGTCCCAATGGAAATGAACATTTACTGAAGTGTCACGCGTAGATTGTTGAAAATAAAATAAAAGAATATTCACTAGTAAAAAAGAAGGAACTGTGAGATAATCGGTGATCAATGAGCCTACAGTGAACGGTGTAAGATATCGGTGATCAACGAGCCTACAGTGAACGGTGTAAGATATCGATGATCAACGAGCCTACAGTGAACGGTGTAAGATATCGGCGATCAACGAGCCTACAGTGAACAGTGTAAGATATCGGCGATCAACGAGCCTACAGTGAACAGTGTAAGATATCGGTGATCAACGACCACTACAATGTAAGATATCAGCGATCAACGACTCTCAGTCAACAGTGAAAATTGTCTGTGATCTACGAGCCCACTTGACCAGTGTTGAACGTCTGTGAGAACACTACCAATGAGGCAGTGACTAGCTAAAGCGCGAACAGTGATCTATAGGAAATCCACTAGGAAAAGTTGGGCGATTGGTTAGGTATACAGTTTTTTTTCCTCTACCTCCATATCCCAGCTTCTTATCCTTCTATCCGAACTCTCTATTGAACCCTATTGGCTTCAAAGTGACTAATCCTCCATATCCCAGCTTCTTATCCTTCTATCCGAACTCTATTGAACCCTATTGCTTCAAAGGACTATCTACTAATCACTGCCTAGCTGGAGAAGCCTGTATGGAGAAGCCTATATGGAGAAGCCTATATGTAAAAGCCTAGCTGAAGAAGCCTAGCTGGATAAGCCTAGCTAGAGAAAAAACTGTAAGTTGTTATATTTGTTATCCTCAAGGCTAATGGTGAGTGGGTAGGGGGAGGGGACATTCGACAAGCCGCCGGCTTCCTATCCTCGTCGAGACCACTAGTGCTAGTGGCACCCCTCAGGTAAATTCAGGTAAATTCGTGGGGGGGGGGGTTACTGTGTTGAGTCTTTTATTTCATATTTTTGTATGATTACATTTTTTCTTTCTTCCATAATGCGGTTAATTGCTCATACTTCTTGCCCTTTTTGTTATTCTTAAAGACAGATTGGTAGATCTTACTCGAGTGATTGATGTCCCGACAGGTGTTTGTCCGTCACTACACGTTGTTTCACTCATCATCAGTTGCATGTGTTTCATTGTCAGTGCAAGTGTTTCACTCTCAACACGTGTTTGCGTGTGTTTGTTTTCGTGTTCCTGGCTTGCAATTGGGTATCCTGGGTTCAATTCCTGGAGAGAAATGGTTGTGTACGTTTTCCTTTCTTTCACCTAGTGCCTCTGTTCACCTAGCAGTAAACAGGTGCCCCCGGGAGTTAGGCAACAGTCGTAGATGTAGTTCGACACACCACTGGACCATTATCTAACACAGTGCACAGTTACAACCCTAATAAGATTTTAACTTAGATTCATCAGAACAGAAGAAGTTGTTAAACACATATGGCAAAATCTTACTGAAGCGACCATACGAGTCATAAATACTCACACTCCGCCTAAGTAAAACAGAAATAAGCAACACTTAGTGGGCCAGCCATCAGAGGCTTAGGGCCCACACACGAATATCCCTGAAAAAAACGTAGTTCGATCTTGGGACGTAAATATATATATTTACACAAAACAATTTCAATTTCCGCCGACTACAAAAAAACCTCAAAATCCACCAACCCAAAAAATCCAATTCCATAAAAAAATAAGAAAATCCGCCTACAAAATTCCAAATCCGCCAACAAATTCTCCCTCTACGAGCCACTAGGAACATCACGCGCGCAGCCTAGCTCTCTCGTACTTCAAGGGCCAGATTCACGAAGAATTACGCAAGTACTTACGAACTTGTACATCTTTTCTCAATCTTTGACCGTTTTGTTTATAATAATTAAACAGTTAATGAATTCCGAAGCACCAGGAGGCTGTTTATAACAATAACAACAGTTGATTGGAAGTTTTCTTGCTTGTAAACTGTTTACTAAATGTAATCAAAGCCGTCAAAGATTGAGGAAAGATGTACACGCTCGTAAGTACTTGCGTAACTACTTCGTGAATCTCGCCCCAAGTTTCCATCCTCAAATATATATTTCCAGAGAACCTTTCATCACAGAGAATGTGTAGACTTGGTAACATACTTTTTGCCTTTTTACAAATTTTAATTTAAATTTCGACGCTGTGTACGTAATTAATACAGCTTTGGGCGACCTAAGTTCATTATGTGCAATTTGCGTTTTAAGTTGACGGCAGCTGTAGTGCATAAAGTTGACGGCTGGTGTAGTGTATCAAGTTGACGGCTGGTGTAGTGTATCAAGTTGACGGCTGGTGTAGTGTATCAAGTTGACGGCTGGTGTAGTGTATCAAGTTGACGGCTGGTGTAGTGTATCAAGTTGACGGCTGGTGTAGTGTATCAAGATGACGGCTGGTGTAGTGTATCAAGATGACGGCTGGTGTAGTGTATCAAGTTGACAGCAGCCATACAGAAGTATGTTTTTTTTTTTGAGATATATACAAGAGTTTACATTCTTGTACAGCCACTAGTACGCGTAGCGTTTCGGGCAGGTCCTGGAATACGATCCCCGCCGCGAAGAATCGTTTTTTCATCCAAGTACACTTTTACTGTTGTGTTAAACAGAGGCTACAGTTAAGGAATTGCGCCCAGTAAATCCTCCCCGGCCAGGATACGAACCCTTGACATAGCGCTCGCGGAACGCCAGGCGAGTGTCTTACCACTACACCACGGAGACTTAAAATAAGAATATAAGTAAGTGTTCAGAGTATAACTTCTCATAGGGGTATATGCGTTCGAATTTGCGCATAAATTAATGCGTGCGCATGTTTGTGTGTACTCAATAGGTTTACAGGAATAACCTCCAGCTCCAGGCCTCCAGCTCCTGGTCTCCAGCTCCTGGCCTCCAGCTCCTGGTTTCCAGCTCCTGGCCTCCAGCTCCAGGCCTCCAGCTCCAGGCCTTCAACTACCTCCCTACCTTGTGTAGTTTCCGGGGATCAACAGCCCCGCGGCCCGGTTGGTCGTCATGTCTGTTGGACGCGGCTGCTCATACACATCCTGACACGTATGAATCACAGCCTGGTTGATCAGGTGCTCTTTGGATTCTCTTAACTCAGTAATCGAATATTAGGATGCATCATAAATCTGTTGACCGAACAATCTGTTTATGGCGGCTTTTGTTCCCGTTGTCGGGAGGGGGGGGGGAGGGTTAGGAAACATGTTAGGCTTATTCAGAACCCTCTCATACTACCTACTGATCGTGGTGCATGCCACAACAGATGTCTAACTCCCAGGTACATAGTTACTGCTAGGTGAACAGAGGCATCACGTGAAAGAAAACGTTGCCTAAATCTCTCTGTCCTGCAGGAATCGAACCTGGAACCTCTCGGTTGTGTACCGACTGCGCTGACCATTAAGCTACAGGCTCCTGTTAATTAAATACCTTCTGTATCCTGATAGTGGGTCCTGTGGCGCAGTAGTCTACGTCCGTGACTTGCAATAGAGGATACCGGGTTCGATCCCTGAGGAGGGGGGGACCCCGGTAAACTCAAGTACAGGCTTCCTGTCCTCGACGACGGTAGAGTAACAAGGTCAGTAGACTATACGAGTTCCAGTATTCTTGTGTCTATTTTAAAGCTGCACTTAGGTTATGTGCAAAGTATATGACACCTTTGTAACCTGTTGTGTATTACACAACAGGTTACAAAGGTCACCCTGTAGGTGACCTTCCTGTAGGTGACCTTCCTGTAGGTGACCTTCCTATAGGTGACCTTCCTGTAGGTGACCTTCCTCCCCAGGTGACAGCGGTGACGTGGGGTACGACACTCATCCAGCAACCTCGTCAGGCCAGATGTCCAGATTCATCAGACTGTTACTGCTTCGCATCTTGCTGACGTGGAGCGAGGACCACTCTGCAGCGCTGCCAGGTGTGTTCTCCAGAACAATGGTGCTAATTTTGTCCAGTGCAACTTTAATCATTTTGTACTACAGCTAGCATGCCGCCGCACCATGCCTACCATACCATGGCCACCACTTCCCTTCCCACACCACCACCCCACCCTCCATCCCACACCCTACCATCCCACACCCTACCACACATACCACACCATCGCCACCCACCTACCACATCCCAACACCCTTGTTTGCTGACTGAGGGCGCCATCTTTCCGAACTCATTTTGCAATTCGTCAAGTGTCAATTACACACACCTTATATCGTCGTTTTAAAGTGTAGTGTTGATGATTTTCTAATACTCACAACCATACTATGATCTACCGCATGTAATTGTCACTATGCCCGAGATATTACTATGTTCCCTCCAAAAGGGGATATAATTTATCCAGGAAGAAAAAAAATCAACAAGTTACAGCCTCGCTCCTGTGCCAGGTAAGTGCACTACGGGCTCACCATAGCCCGTGCTACCTGGAAATTTTTGTTCCCAGTAGCTGGATCTAAAACAACAATCAAACGAAGAAGAAAAACATACCTGACGCAGCGAATTAGCATTCAATTAGGTCAATACGACCAATCAAAATCGTGATTTGCGCTAGTGGAAAGCTGACGTCACTTCAGGAGACGAAATGTGATTGGTTGTCGCTAAGGAACTCAGCAAGGGAGACGGGTCTGGTGCTTCGTGTCTGGGTCTGTAGCCTCATGCAGACTAAATAACTCTTTCCATCATTTTATCTAATGATATTGCATTCACAGAATTATTCGCCTAAAATAAATGTGAATTCGCTTGAGGAAATGCTAAATATCACATAAATACACAATATCTCATAAGAGACATTTAGCGAGAATAGCAGAATATGCAAATATGTACGCAAGAGGCGAAAAAAACACTTCTCAAAGTTAGGTCCGCCTTTGTGAAGCTCTAACACGATATAAGACAAATTATTTACAGCTACGAAGATCAAAGGACAAAGTTTTAACCCCCCCCCTTCTCCCCACTAGAGATTTCCAGGAGAAACACCATTCAGGCCTTCAAGGAGGAGCTTCAAGCAGGAGCTTTAAGAAGTCTTTTCATCTTGTACTGTAAGCCTCTGTAGTGACCGTGAAGGTAAACTTCCTAGTTCAAGTAGGTTTATTGAGAAGAGGAAGAAGTACATCTCAAAAGGATAGAGTAGCGAAGATTATTTCCACCACCCTGGAACTTCCTAGTGGGAAGACCAGAGTACAGGGAGGCGACTCAATACCCGCACTTGAGACTAAAACGAGCCGAGACCCACACATGATCTGCTTGGCACACAAACACGAGGCAGCTTATGAAAACAAACACTAGAGACTAACCAAAAGCGCTTTTCAACATAAAACAGAATTGCTGCAACGTATCTACTGCTGTGAACTTTAATCATTGTAATGAACGGAACTTATTATTAATAAGAGTTGATCTTTGAACACCCGGCGTGGTAAAAAGATAAACTACAAACAAAATCTAATTGAAATTAACTTGAATATAGTAATTGAGGAATCAACAGTGGAGTCCTAGACTGCAGCAAGTTGAAGTGACTCTTGACGGACACTTAGTTTACCCCGCGTCTCGATGTAAAGTCAGTAAACTAAGTGTAAACACTGAGAGGCTACTTAGTCCTGGACAATGCTCAGGCTTAAAGTATAATTGCTGGTTGGTCAGTAACAATTGTGGTGGGCCCAATAGTTCTCCCCCGTGGTTGGTGCACTGTAGGTCCAACACCAAATGAATTATCATACTCATGGTTGTGTAGCCGAAGTGGATATTTTATAAGTATACCTCTCAGTTTCAGTCAAGTGACGGTACAGTTCCAAATTACTTAAACAATTTGTAATGGGAGACTTATAAACTACTTCAGTTAGCTCAATTTAATTTGCCAAAATTTAAGTCTCCAAATATAATGATATTTGTATATATTATTGAAGCTTTATTTTTTTATTTTAAACAGTAAAGAGCAATCATGTTGCCTCTAGTATGACCCGTATCTCACCAGCTGTTGTTCTTTCTGTAGTGTTCCCAAGCCTCCTGCCGACAACGACGACGACGGCGACGCCGACGACGACGCTGCTGGGACCAACAGAGAAATTCACAGCGATTCAACCACTTGCTACGCTCTTCACCCAACAGAACAACACTGATCTTAGATCCCAATGGGCACTACAGCTGTATTACACTGTCTTGCCCACCATGTAGGCGAAAACACGGTGCGTGTCTTGGTTTGCCGCTGGTGGCCTCAAGCTCTTGCTGTGCCCGAACCACATGATTGTCATGGTTTGAGTCTCGGCGTGACTAATTAATGTGTATATTTTAAAGGAAGTGCTATGTTATAATGCAGTCTTTGGTACTGAAAGGGGAATTGACATTTTTATGATTGGTGAATAGATTTACTTGGTTGAAGGTTTCTTTTATGTAATGCTATATTAGAGGTGTGATAGAACACCACCTTGTGTCATGCTATATACATCATCCATGAATCTCATTGGCAGGCTTAGAGCAAAACATCACCAGATCCATTACAGGTTTTCTCAAAAGAAAATGCTTATGGTGGAACCAAAAAAGATGTACTGAACTTTTGTATTCTGAATATTACTTTAAGCAGCCGCTCATGTCTCATTTGATATCTCCCAGCCAATTGTGATTCTGTCTCTTGAATAACTTGCCTCAATTCCTCATCCCTTTGTGTGTAGTTATACCTCAATAAACTTACTTGAATTTGAATTCTCTCACCTTAGTTGATCTGGCCTCCACCAGTGTCGTGGATCAGAAGGCGTGACTACCACCTGCTCACAGTGGGCACTCAGATTTACAGCAGTGACGACAGGTTTCAGGTCCGCTTCGTTAAACAGGAGAATGTAAGTGATGATCATGTCTCATAATATCATTGTTTGGAAATGATAATCCTCTGCATCAAGATCTTGTTTGCTATGTATACAGTATAAACGGCCAGTTTCCTGTTCCAGCACCACAGTGTCGCAGTCCAGAGGGGAAATGCGTGCTGTATCTTGGGCACGCATCCAACCTCTGAGGATCTGGATGGGTCTTCGAACAGTGATTGGTGTATGAATATACACACTAGTATATATATATAACCGAATCACATATAAGTTGCTAACCACAATTAACGTTGGAAATAACAGTTCATTCACTTTGATCATCAGAGCCTCGAACACAGAACTACAAAAGAGGAAGCCCGACCATTACACCACTGGACACCCACAATAAGGAAGGATCCAAGAGACTTATAACTGGTATTCAACTGGGATTTTAGGCGTTTGCTAAGGGGCGCTTGAGTGTAGAGGTCTTAGGTGACCCACGTCCAGGAATCCTTCCTTATTGTGGGTGTCCAGTGGAGTAACGGCAAATGTTGACATGCAGTACAGAAGTTGACATAGGCAGTACAGGAGTTGGTATACTCATAGCAGGTATAATCGTTAGTGTGATATCAGGAGTATAACAGGTAGGATCTTGAATGTGATTGATATCATGATGATAGCAGATTTTGCCATACATGAGGCAGGTGTGGCCACAGGCATGGCAGATATTGCCGTGAGTGAGGAGAACGTGGGTTGAGTACCGAGGTCTTTCCTAAAAAAATCAGTTTGGTGTACTGCCATGAAGTATTTACAAGCAGCCTAATTTGCATCTAATTGCCGCACTACTGCT
>WNGS01119893.1:0-16753 GCA_020271785.1 Procambarus virginalis
TGGGCCTGGAATCGGGCCTGGACTCGGGCCTGGCTGGGCCCTGGACTGGGCCTGGCTGGGCCTGGACTCGGGCCTGGCTGGGCCTGGACTCAGGCCTGGCTGGGCCTGGACTTGGCCTGGCTGGCCTGGACTTGGGCCTGGCTGGGCCTGGACTTGGGCCTGCGGGCCTGGATTTGGGCCTGGCGGGCCTGGACTTGGGCCTGGCTGGGCCTGGCTTGGGCCTGGCTGGGCCTGGACTGGGCCTGGTGGCCTGGCTGGGCCTGGACTTGGGCTGGCTGGTCCTGGACTTGGCCTGGAGCTGGGCCTGGCTGGCCTGGCTGGGTCTGTCTGGGCCTGGACTTGGGCCTGTCTGGGCCTGGACTCGGGCAGGTCCTGAGGTCGCTCTTCTAAATTCTGGTGAGCCCACACATTTTTTGTTCAAACTGAAATTCAAACTGCGACTAGGTGCAGAGAACCAGATTTTCTCTCCAAAATGTGGCTCTGGCGTCGAATTTGGGATGTTTGGGATATTTTGAAAACTGTAGGGGGGTTTGGGCAAAATATGACCCATCGCCGTTTTCAGTAATTGAATATTTTCGGTATAAAAGTCGTAATTTGAAAATGAAAATAGGTGCAGAGAGTCAGAATTCGGCTCAAAAATCACGCTCAGGAGTCAAATTTCCGACATTTCAGATATTTTGAAAACTGTAGGGGGGTTTGGGCAAAATATGACCCATCGCCGTTTTCAGTAATTGGCATATTTTCGGTATAAAAAGTCGTAATTTGAAAATGAAAATAGGTGCAGAGAGTCAGAATTCGGCTCAAAAATCACGCTCAGGTGTCAATTTTCCGATATTTCAGATATTTTGAAAACTGTAGGGGGGTTTGGGCAAAATATGACCCATCGCCGTTTTCAGTAATTGGCATATTTTCGGTATAAAAAGTCGTAATTTGAAAATGAAAATAGGTGCAGAGAGTCAGAATTCGGCTCAAAAATCACGCTCAGGTGTCAATTTTCCGATATTTCAGATATTTTGAAAACTGTAGGGGGGTTTGGGCAAAATATGACCCATCGCCGTTTTCAGTAATTGGCATATTTTCGGTATAAAAAGTCGTAATTTGAAAATGAAAATAGGTGCAGAGAGTCAGAATTCGGCTCAAAAATCACGCTCAGGTGTCAATTTTCCGATATTTCAGATATTTTGAAAACTGTAGGGGGGTTTGGGCAAAATATGACCCATCGCCGTTTTCAGTAATTGGCATATTTTCGGTATAAAAAGTCGTAATTTGAAAATGAAAATAGGTGCAGAGAGTCAGAATTCGGCTCAAAAATCACGCTCAGGTGTCAATTTTCCGATATTTCAGATATTTTGAAAACTGTAGGGGGTTTGGGCAAAATATGACCCATCGCCGTTTTCAGTAATTGGCATATTTTCGGTATAAAAAGTCGTAATTTGAAAATGAAAATAGGTGCAGAGAGTCAGAATTCGGCTCAAAAATCACGCTCAGGTGTCAATTTTCCGATATTTCAGATATTTTGAAAACTGTAGGGGGGTTTGGGCAAAATATGACCCATCGCCGTTTTCAGTAATTGGCATATTTTCGGTATAAAAAGTCGTAATTTGAAAATGAAAATAGGTGCAGAGAGTCAGAATTCGGCTCAAAAATCACGCTCAGGTGTCAATTTTCCGATATTTCAGATATTTTGAAAACTGTAGGGGGTTTGGGCAAAATATGACCCATCGCCGTTTTCAGTAATTGGCATATTTTCGGTATAAAAAGTCGTAATTTGAAAATGAAAATAGGTGCAGAGAGTCAGAATTCGGCTCAAAAATCACGCTCAGGTGTCAATTTTCCGATATTTCAGATATTTTGAAAACTGTAGGGGGGTTTGGGCAAAATATGACCCATCGCCGTTTTCAGTAATTGGCATATTTTCGGTATAAAAAGTCGTAATTTGAAAATGAAAATAGGTGCAGAGAGTCAGAATTCGGCTCAAAAATCACGCTCAGGTGTCAATTTTCCGATATTTCAGATATTTTGAAAACTGTAGGGGGGTTTGGGCAAAATATGACCCATCGCCGTTTTCAGTAATTGGCATATTTTCGGTATAAAAAGTCGTAATTTGAAAATGAAAATAGGTGCAGAGAGTCAGAATTCGGCTCAAAAATCACGCTCAGGTGTCAATTTTCCGATATTTCAGATATTTTGAAAACTGTAGGGGGGTTTGGGCAAAATATGACCCATCGCCGTTTTCAGTAATTGGCATATTTTCGGTATAAAAAGTCGTAATTTGAAAATGAAAATAGGTGCAGAGAGTCAGAATTCGGCTCAAAAATCACGCTCAGGTGTCAATTTTCCGATATTTCAGATATTTTGAAAACTGTAGGGGGGTTTGGGCAAAATATGACCCATCGCCGTTTTCAGTAATTGGCATATTTTCGGTATAAAAAGTCGTAATTTGAAAATGAAAATAGGTGCAGAGAGTCAGAATTCGGCTCAAAAATCACGCTCAGGTGTCAATTTTCCGATATTTCAGATATTTTGAAAACTGTAGGGGGGTTTGGGCAAAATATGACCCATCGCCGTTTTCAGTAATTGGCATATTTTCGGTATAAAAAGTCGTAATTTGAAAATGAAAATAGGTGCAGAGAGTCAGAATTCGGCTCAAAAATCACGCTCAGGTGTCAATTTTCCGATATTTCAGATATTTTGAAAACTGTAGGGGGGTTTGGGCAAAATATGACCCATCGCCGTTTTCAGTAATTGGCATATTTTCGGTATAAAAAGTCGTAATTTGAAAATGAAAATAGGTGCAGAGAGTCAGAATTCGGCTCAAAAATCACGCTCAGGTGTCAATTTTCCGATATTTCAGATATTTTGAAAACTGTAGGGGGGTTTGGGCAAAATATGACCCATCGCCGTTTTCAGTAATTGGCATATTTTCGGTATAAAAAGTCGTAATTTGAAAATGAAAATAGGTGCAGAGAGTCAGAATTCGGCTCAAAAATCACGCTCAGGTGTCAATTTTCCGATATTTCAGATATTTTGAAAACTGTAGGGGGGTTTGGGCAAAATATGACCCATCGCCGTTTTCAGTAATTGGCATATTTTCGGTATAAAAAGTCGTAATTTGAAAATGAAAATAGGTGCAGAGAGTCAGAATTCGGCTCAAAAATCACGCTCAGGTGTCAATTTTCCGATATTTCAGATATTTTGAAAACTGTAGGGGGGTTTGGGCAAAATATGACCCATCGCCGTTTTCAGTAATTGGCATATTTTCGGTATAAAAAGTCGTAATTTGAAAATGAAAATAGGTGCAGAGAGTCAGAATTCGGCTCAAAAATCACGCTCAGGTGTCAATTTTCCGATATTTCAGATATTTTGAAAACTGTAGGGGGGTTTGGGCAAAATATGACCCATCGCCGTTTTCAGTAATTGGCATATTTTCGGTATAAAAAGTCGTAATTTGAAAATGAAAATAGGTGCAGAGAGTCAGAATTCGGCTCAAAAATCACGCTCAGGTGTCAATTTTCCGATATTTCAGATATTTTGAAAACTGTAGGGGGGTTTGGGCAAAATATGACCCATCGCCGTTTTCAGTAATTGGCATATTTTCGGTATAAAAGTCGTAATTTGAAAATGAAAATAGGTGCAGAGAGTCAGAATTCGGCTCAAAAATCACGCTCAGGTGTCAATTTTCCGATATTTCAGATATTTTGAAAACTGTAGGGGGGTTTGGGCAAAATATGACCCATCGCCGTTTTCAGTAATTGGCATATTTTCGGTATAAAAAGTCGTAATTTGAAAATGAAAATAGGTGCAGAGAGTCAGAATTCGGCTCAAAAATCACGCTCAGGTGTCAATTTTCCGATATTTCAGATATTTTGAAAACTGTAGGGGGGTTTGGGCAAAATATGACCCATCGCCGTTTTCAGTAATTGGCATATTTTCGGTATAAAAAGTCGTAATTTGAAAATGAAAATAGGTGCAGAGAGTCAGAATTCGGCTCAAAAATCACGCTCAGGTGTCAATTTTCCGATATTTCAGATATTTTGAAAACTGTAGGGGGGTTTGGGCAAAATATGACCCATCGCCGTTTTCAGTAATTGGCATATTTTCGGTATAAAAAGTCGTAATTTGAAAATGAAAATAGGTGCAGAGAGTCAGAATTCGGCTCAAAAATCACGCTCAGGTGTCAATTTTCCGATATTTCAGATATTTTGAAAACTGTAGGGGGGTTTGGGCAAAATATGACCCATCGCCGTTTTCAGTAATTGGCATATTTTCGGTATAAAAAGTCGTAATTTGAAAATGAAAATAGGTGCAGAGAGTCAGAATTCGGCTCAAAAATCACGCTCAGGTGTCAATTTTCCGATATTTCAGATATTTTGAAAACTGTAGGGGGGTTTGGGCAAAATATGACCCATCGCCGTTTTCAGTATTGGCATATTTTCGGTATAAAAAGTCGTAATTTGAAAATGAAAATAGGTGCAGAGAGTCAGAATTCGGCTCAAAAATCACGCTCAGGTGTCAATTTTCCGATATTTCAGATATTTTGAAAACTGTAGGGGGTTTGGGCAAAATATGACCCATCGCCGTTTTCAGTAATTGGCATATTTTCGGTATAAAAAGTCGTAATTTGAAAATGAAAATAGGTGCAGAGAGTCAGAATTCGTCTAAAAAATCACGCTCAGGTGTCAATTTTCCGATATTTCAGATATTTTGAAAACTGTAGGGGGGTTTGGGCAAAATATGACCCATCGCCGTTTTCAGTAATTGGCATATTTTCGGTATAAAGAGTTGTAATTTGAAAATGAAAATAGGTGCAGAGAGTCAGAATTCGGCTCGAAAATCACGCCCAGGTGTCAATTTCCCGATATTTGAGATATTTTGAAAACTGTAGGGGGGTTTGGTCAAAATATGACCCATCGCCGTTTTCAGTAATTGACATATTTTCGGTATAAAGAGTCGTAATTTGAAAATGAAAATAGGTGCAGAGAGTCAGAATTCGGCTCAAAAATCACGCTCAGGTGTCAATTTTCCGATATTTCTGAAAGGATTGGATTGTGTCTAGGGGGCAGTTTGCTAACTGTAGGAAGTAACTGAGTGATTGTAACCTATCCGCCGCTGCCCACTGGATGGGGGGTCGGTGTGCAGGACAAACATATCAATTGGGACACTAGCTCTCCACATATGTCAGTTGCTTAATTTTGAAACTGTACTTGTGGTCGATCTCGAACCCATTTATGATGTGACGACTAACTGAATTTTGTAACTAGCTCATCAAGATTGTAACTTGCTTAGCTAAATGAATTGTGGGGTTCAGTCCCTGAGCCCATTATGTGCCTTTGTAACCCTTTCCACTACCGCCCACAAGATGGGTATGGGGTGCATAATAAATGACCTAAACTAACTACATTAAGAGGGTGCTAAGCAGGAAGTGCTTAGTCAAAAGTGATTTTGACAGAATGTCAAAATCGCGAGTCTCTGCCATTTTGTATAACGACACTTCATGCCCTTAGAAAATGCGACGGCAAAAAATGTCGTAGTAGAAAATGGTAGAGCTTTGTGATGCTCGATGTTTTATTAAGTTAGGATAAGGCCACTTTAGTACGGCATTTCTTGACGTTGGGAAAAGTTAGCAGAACGACCTGGGACAGTGAGGATAGCAGCAGGTATATGAAGCTCTTGGCAACACTAATTATATTCAATTATTCATACATAATGAATGGTTGACATATATTGTTATTATATAATAAAGTACAGACGATGTTTTCTTGTAGGTCACGTGAGGGGAGTGAGATGGGACTGTGGACGCCGCACTAGTGTATTAGCTGCCCACAACAATCTGCTGGCTCCGTCCCCACCTCAGCCGTCCTCCTGCATCCGCTTGGAGGACGTGGCCGCTGTGGTGAGTGTGGTGTGACGGAGGAGGCGGCTAGAGTATTGACCCTACAAGTTTTCCCTCAAGGGAGTATATTCAACTTTTATTTATTGTCTAGTATAATCATTAGAATTTAATACAAAATATTGTGGTATGCAAAATGTAAGTTAGTGAGTGGCTGTTGTCAATGTCTTTGCCTTCAATCTGGAGATTCAAGTTCAGGTATGTTTATTGAGACAAGAAAGAAATACATCTCAAAAGGATAGAGTAGCTTAGGCTATTTCTACCTCCCCAATCTGGAGATATTACGTATTTACTATTTGTGTCTGCAGGATCGAGGCCTTAGGTTTTGGGTCCCATTTTTCTAATGTGCTGACTCCCGACCTAATGTTCTCTATTATATCTACTACACATGTGTGATGCATTCACACGCCAAGGATGTAACCCACAGTACCCATGACACTGCCAGGTACCTATGTATTACACATAACTCTCATCTTTGGACGTGTAGTGTGTACTTTTCTAGAGTGCTACCTCGCTCACGTCCTCTCCTCCCATCACAAGTCCGTAAATGCCTCAACTACATATAAGTCACCAAGAGAAGTTAAACACATAACTTTATATTGATTTGTATTGTATGATATTGATGTTGACCAGACCACACACTAGAAGGTGAAGGGACGACGACGTTTCGGTCCGTCCTGGACCATTCTCAAGTCGATTGTCTTGAGAATGGTCTTGTCACAATCGACTTGAGAATGGTCCAGGACGGACCGAAACGTCGTCGTCCCTTCACCTTCTATTGTGTGGTCTGGTCAACATACTTTAGCCACGTTATTGTGACTCATCGCCTGCATGATACTGATGTCTGCAGTATATGATAAACTGATTTTTATTACACAGTATGAGTAATGTGTCTGGGGGACAGGGCCGCTCCTCTAGTTACAGGCTCGTTAGATGAATGCCCCCACACGCATTCATAAATTTTGACATAATAAAAGGGTTTGTTCTTAATGTACACTCGTATTATACAATAACATTTCATGTATAATTATGCATTGCACTATTGTCAGTTTTTCTCTCTCTCCCAATTCTACATCCTTTCTCCCTCTGATTCTGCATCCCTTTTATACATACTGGAAATATGCAGAAATAAACTCTCAGCATGTCGCTAGGAATTAACAGAAACAGCACACTAAAAACTGTTTTATATTTGAATGTTATTATATGGTGTTGGGTGTGATTGCAGGTAGCGTGGGAGACGCTGGCGAAGGATCACGCCCATCCGCCGGCCCTACCTGTGCTGCGGAGCCGCCTCGACCACACCCCGACGCCCACCACACTCCTCATGGCTGCTGCCGCCACGCCCGCCCTCATCCATGACCACGCCCACACCTGAATGGTCTCTATCTCAACCCTCATCCTATAAGGTTGAAATATGCACTTTTATGCAAATATTTAGGCTATATACAAATGTATATAGCCATATATACATATATACAAATGTATATAGCTGTGTGTTTGCTCCCAGCTGACCAGTGGTACTGGCCAAAATGAACCAAAACATCCTTCTTGTCTGCCTTTTGTGTATATGTAATATTGTTTTAATACCTTGTTCCAGCACACGGTGTGTTCACGATGTGTGTAATGAATTACCTCTCTTAATGGCGCAAAATCGATGTTTTGTATTATTTTGTATCCTAAATTAAAATGCTATAATTGAAAATTTTTAACTTAAAGTATAAATGGCTATTCCAAGTTCTTGATATTGGAAGTCTTAATCTCGACGAGTATATTGTTAATATGATGGCACAGGATTTCGGGTTAGGTGCAATATGGTTCGAGCTTCCAATACCATGCACACGTAAGTCGATCCTGGGTTTTGACAGATGAGCATTTAATTGTTTGCTATCACAGTCATAGCTGAGTGCATGAAACTATCAGGTAGTGCCATTGAAGCAAATGCCTTCGTAATGTCTACACACAATAAAATGGTATGCACGAGTGGAAACAATTAGGTGTAAATAAGCCTCTGCTTCACACGTGAACCGTGCTACATAACCTTCCCAGCTTGGTGCCTTCTTTGATAATTACTTCACTCGTGAACCATGTAGTTCGGCTACGTCTGCAATGTTCCTGTCTTGCACGGGTCACTATAGCCAGGCCTACTGCAATGTTACCGTTTCACATGTGTGTGCAGGCCACTGTAGAGTTCCTGCCTCACATGGGTCACCGTACAGGCGGCAGTAATTCTCTTGGATCATTAGACCCACTGTATAAAGTTCTGCTTCCCAATGCAGTGAAACCTCTCTCACGCGTCGTAGGCTAGTAGCTAATCTTGTAGTGTTCCTGACTGACTGAACTAAGTTACCCGTAGTCTAGTAGCTGTATTGCAATATGACAACCCGGCCAACTATATGTTGGTTACAAATTCATATTCAATTCAACAGTTACAAATTCAAGAGGGAAAACCCTCTGGACTAATGTCGGGTCTTTTGAGAAACCAAACATATCAACCTGTTCTACAAAGAACGTCGCTTTTCGATCGTATGCGTTACACAAGGCCAAAAATTGTCGTACTAGAAAATAGAAGCGGCTCGCCTAAGTGACGTACTGTCCCGTTTTCTGTTTCGGGTCCTCTGGTAGGTTAGGAGAGGACACTTTAAATTGACCGTTTTCTTGACGATGAGAAACCTTAGGAGGACGGGCTGCATATAATTCATATATATATATATATACATATATATACGTATATACATATATAGTGTGCCTTACAACAGCATACCACATCCACCAGATAGTGTGATATTGCAATTGCCAGAGTTAGATCGATGGCATGTGGCTGCAAGTATTGCATCTCCCAACAGAGGGGGGTAGAAATAGCCTAAGCTACTCTATCCCTTTGAGCTGTATTTCTTGCTTATCTCAATAAACATACTTGAACTTGAACTTGAATCTCCCAAGAGAGTACTCCAGTTGTAAACTGTGTGTGAACACACTAGTGAGTTTATAGCTAGGGCACTGACTACTTGTCTGAATACTCTGTTATCAATGATTTTATCCCAAATGCCATGAGATACTTTGGTCTTTGTAATTGTTTAATTCAGTCACGAATGTTTGAAGAGAGTCTCATTATAGCTTATCTCTAGTTTGGTAGTACAAGCTAGAGGACTATATACTCACACCATGTTATTTATTGAATCATATATAAAACGAGATAATTCCTTGTTAACTTTACACCACCGCCCACGGGAATGGTATGGGGTGCATAATAAAGAAAGAAATGGAAATTGAACGTACATATGTAACATTGACTCAGAATAACGTAATATACCACATTTAACAGAATTCACATAACTTCATCAGTTTAAAGATAACTTTATATTAATGAAGTTGCATCTCTACATTGTAATATACTGAGTTAATAGCGCAAGGTGGGACAGTAAGGTGAGAAAATATGAGGTTTCATAAGCGTATGGGTTAAAAAGCATGGAACCGCAAGTGGCAAAATACTGTTCCAATTCAAATTCCAGCTTTATATAATTATCAGGACAAATGGAAGTGGGGTGGGGAATTGATATTTTTGTCAAGCTGCTAACGTCCAGTCCTTATCGAGAGCACTATAATGTGCTTGAGCTTAATAGTGATAGGATTAAGTAATAAATAAATGGGAAAAACGTACCTCGGTATCAATAATATCCTGTAAACAGGGCAAGAAAAACTACTCTATTTTTCGTATTTCCCGACTATCATGTAGGTGCTGTACCTAATGGGTAATCCGGTACTGTACATAATAGGTAATCAAGCACTGTTCGCGGGTAAATTGAGGTGTAAAGTAATGGAGAACAGTTTTTAGTTTAGTTCATTTATTATGCACCCCATACCCATCTTGTGGGCGATAGTAGAAAGGGTTACAGAGGCACATAATGGGCTCAGGGACTGAACTCCACAATTCATTTAGGTAAGCAAATTACAATCTTGATGAGCTAGTTACAAAATGCAATATAACTCGTCAAATCAACAATGGGGAAGACACGGGAGACATCTCCTGTCACGCAGGGTGCAGTCGCACCTCCATAGATCTCCAGTATCAGCTATTGATATTGGTAATGGTTCAAAAGGGCCACCACTTACGGGCTATTCATGCCCGTGCCATCTTTTGGGTGGGTTAATCTTCACCAATAGGGAAGAGTTGGACAATTGTGGAGGGTGGTGTACGAGGGTGGCGGGGGCCGGCCGTGACGTCGCCTCTGACAACAGCTGGCAGCAGCAGCAGCAGCAGCAGCAGCAGCAGAGAAGTGTCTAGTCACACCGCCCGCCGCCGCCGCATTACTTTTCACTCTCTACTCGTCCAGGTCGGGGCCAATAGAGCCAACATGTCGACGGCACTGTTTGGAGGAAGTGCTCGTTCATCTAGCAAGAACCTGGTTGAGTTTAGGGTGAGTATGGTGAAAGGTGGAGGGAGATGTTTGGCAGAGGCAGGTTGAGCCGGACCACCATCATCCCTGCCACTATCTTAAGAGTCACGCTGCTAAGGTAAAGCCCAATTGCTATTGACAATTTCATGTCTGTAATGAATTAAACTTACATAATTGAAACGATTATAGGTATCCATCTGACCGCTGGCCAGGTAGCCTTTAGAATTTGTTTCGTAGATCCACAGTGGGTCATAAGGCCTTGGCCACAACTCCTCCTGACCAGTTGACTATATTATGTACTCGGTATATGTCCTGTGATAGTGGAAAGGCTCTTAAAGATAAAGTTGGCTCACGACGTCCAAAATTTTGTCAGGTAAAGTTACGTGATTAATTAGTTTAAGGTCTTAACCCCTTGTCCCTAACGCTGTGCGTACTAGTGGCTTTAGGTATTGTATGTACTACCTCTTATCTTTAAATCTAAGAGAATGTACTGTAACTATGTATGTACTGTTCGTAAATAAATTATTATTATTATGATGGGTTTTGCCTTGGCGTGAGGCTGGTGTGGCTTGCTACTGACCTCACGATGTCATGCATGTGAGGAAATATAAGTTAGCGGTCATGTTTGGGTCATCGGACTACAGTACCAATTCCTCGGTGCTCGTGGTTCACTGGTAAAGCACTCGCCCGGTGTTTCGAGAGCGCTTTGGACTGGGTTCGTATTCTGGCCGGGGAGGATTGACTGTGTGGCAATCCTTAACTGTAGGCTCTCTAAACCCAGCAAATGACCGAGTTGTTAAGTGATTTGGGGGGTCGTATTCGGGGGGGAAAATGTTGATTCTAAAGTTCAGGCTGAAACACTGCATGTGCTAGTGGCTTTATACCAATGTAAGAACTCTTGTATATTTATACAAGAGGTATTGTAGGCTTTAGGTATTGTATGTACTATCTACAAGCAGATAGCAGCTGTATGTACTATCTACAGTAGTTTACTATCTACAGTACTATTGTATGTACTATCTACAAGCAGCTTTACTCTTATCTAGCCAAGCACAATATACTTAGCTCTTGCCAATATGGCTTCAGACCTAAAAAAAGCACTAACGATGCACTTATTAGTATGATTAACTTAATTCATGCAGCTCTTGATAAAAATGAGTTCCCTGTTGGGTTATTTGTGGACCTGCGTAAGGCTTTTGACACTGTGAACCACCAAAACCTTCTTCTTAAATTACATCATTATGGAGTCAGAGGACTCTCCCTGCAATACCTCAAATCTTACCTTACTGACAGACTCCAGTATGTTTCTGTGAACAATTCAATTTCTCCTACCCTACCCATCAACATTGGTGTTCCTCAGGGCAGTATACTTGGCCCTCTCCTCTTTCTCATCTACATTAATGACCTTCCAAATGCCTCCCAACACCTTAGACCAATTCTATTTGCTGACGACACAACCTTCATTTACTCCAGTCCTGACCCCCTTGCTCTAAATGCCACAGTAAATACCGAGCTTAATAAAGTCCATCTTTGGCTAACTGCCAACAAACTCACCCTTAACATTGACAAAACTTTCTATATTCTGTTTGGCAATAAATCCTCTAACCAAATAAATCTCAAGATTAACAATACCCAAATTTGTAACAAATTAGATGGCAAATTCCTTGGCGTTCTCATTGATCACAAGCTTAATTTCCAGGGACACATTCTAAATATATCAAAAAAAGTTTCAAAAACTGTTGGCATTCTTTCTAAGATCAGATATTATGTACCCCGCCCTGCCCTGGTGACTCTCTATTACTCCCTCATCTATCCATATCTCAACTATGGTATTTGTGCTTGGGGTTCTACTACCCAAAATCATTTACGTCCTCTAATTACTCAACACAAAGCTGCTATTAGGACAATATCCAACTCTGGCCCCAGACATCACTCGGTACCCCTACTCAAATCTCTCAATATGTTAGATATTAAGTCACTGCACATTCTCTCATGTGTATTATACATATATAAAACGCTGAACTGTAATGCCAATCCTGACCTAAAAGCTTCATTGAAAGCTGTAACAGAACCCATGAGCACCACACCAGAAATAAATACAGTTTTGATATTCCAAGAGTACGACTTAACCAAACTAGAAATGCTCTACAAATCAAGGGACCCAGAATGTGGAATGACCTTCCCAACCATGTTAAAGACTGTACCTCTCTCAACCAGTTTAAGATTAAAACTAAACACTACCTGATAAACTCCCTGTAACCTACCTTACCCCTCTATTGTCAACCCATGTCTTATTTTTTTTTTTATTCAACGCTGTTTGTCTACATATTGTATTTGTGCTGCTTTTCAGTCATGTTCCCCCCTTTTTTTGTACCTTTATTTGTATCTGTTCTCATAACATTTTATTCTTTTTGTTCAATTAGTATTAAGTTTTAGATATTAATGTTTTCTTGCCCGAAACGCATTGCGTAATAGTGGCTTTAGGCATTGTATGTACTAGCTCTATCTATAAATCGATCCACTTATGTAAAATCTCTATGTATGTACCTTTCCTGAATAAACATATTTATTATTTATTTATATTATCTGCAGCTTGAGTGTCATTCATAAAGAAGCTGTCTGGGTCATCAACTTTCATGTTGTTAATTGGTGTGCTAAACATAGCCTCATACTGGCTTCTTAGAATTTCACTAATCTCTTTGTTGTCCTCTGTGTACGTACCTTCATTTGTAATTAACGGTCCAATACTGGTCGAGGTTTTGGATTTTGTTTTAGCGTATGTGAAAAAATATTTCGGATTTTTCCTTATCTCTTGTATAGCTCTCTGTTCCAATTCCATTTCCTCAGACTCATATGATCGCTTCAACGTTTGTTCGATTTCTTCGATCTCCCTGCTTAGGCTTATTTTCCTTGCTTGTGATAGTTGTGTCTGCCGAAGCATTTCCGTTATTTTTTTCCTTCTCCTGTACAGTCGTCTGCGTTCTCTTTCTAGAGTGTTCCTCTTTCTGCCCCTCCTCACCGGCACGTGCTTCAAGCAGACCTTGTAAGCTTTAGCTGTCAGTTGAGCTATTCCCTGTGTGGGAGTTTTGTCGCTTAAGACCGTCTCCCATTGAATGGTTGAAAGGTCTACATTTATTTTTTCCCAGTCAATCCTCTTATTGTTGAAATTGAATTGATTGAATATTCCTTCTCGCTTGTTGGGTCTCTTAGATCTACTACCGTTATTTATGCTAGTTCGCACTTCAATGAGCTTATGGTCTGAGTATGAAGTATCTGAGATTGTTATGTCTCTGATTAGTTCATCATTGTTTGTGAATAACAAGTCTAGTGTGTTTTCGTTCCTAGTTGGTTCTGTAATCTGTTGATTGAGCGAGAATTTGTCACAGAATCTCAAAAGTTCTCTGACCTGTGGCTGGTTATTTCCCGGGTCATTCCCTGCTATGATATTTGTGTTTGCCATTCTCCATCTTAGACTCGGTAAATTGAAATCTCCAAGGAAGATAATATCTGGAGCTGGGTTTGCTAGGTCATCAAGTATGTTCTCTATTTTGTGCATCTGCTCTGTGAATTCCTCAACCGTTGTATCTGGCGGTTTATATATTAAAATAATAATTAGGTTTAGTTTCTCTACCTTAATTCCAAGTACCTCTACCACCTCATTAGTTGAGTTTAGTAGTTCTGTGCATACCAGGTCCTCTTTAATATACAGACCTACTCCTCCATTTGACCTAGTTTTTCTATCACATCTGTATAAATTATAATTTGGAATCCAGATTTCACCATCCATGTAATCTTTTGTATGAGTTTCCGTGAATGCCCCAAATATGGAGTTTGACTCTAATAGGAGACCATTTATGAACTTGACTTTATTCCTTGACTTTGGCTTTAGACCTTGAATGTTCGCAAAAATGAATGATTGTCCATATTGTGTGTCACTTCTGGAAGGTTTTGGTGGTTCTCCCTCCTCTCTACCCTGACCCAGGGTGTGTTGTTGTGGCAATGGTTTGTCCAGTTTTGGAAGTGATATTGGGGAGTGTGGTAGTCTCTGTGTAGTTGGGGGGTGTAGTATGTGTGGGCTTGATGACGAAATGTAGTCCAGTCTCGGGCATTTCCCCTCTCCATCCGTACTCCTGCCACGTTTCTGCCTGTCTGTTTCTCCCTCTGTTTCTGCCTGCCTCTAAAAAATGTTCAGGGCTATTATATTGGACTTCCTCTCTTATATAGCGCTGTGTACCTCTGACGTGGAAATCGGGGCAATGAAGATCGTAGCATTTCCTCTCATTAACTGAGAGTTTGCATAGCTTAGGGTGAAAATATCTACACTCAGTATCAAAACGACATCTGCCTTTCCCTAACCAGTTCCGGCATTTCCGTGGGTGCATGAATGAGCATTCCGTGCCTCTGGGCCCATATCTGCACTGTCCTTTTGCATAATACCTGCAAATATTTTCATCTGTGATTGCATTATTCTTGTTTGTATCCGTGTACGACTTGGCTACCTCTGTGATTTTTGTTCCAACTTTCTCGTTTCTGCATTTATTCTCGGTATTACCCTTATCTTTCGCCTTGTTGCTTTCGTCTTTCTCATTCGTCTCATTTTTTATCTCCTTATTCATATCACCAGTTTGCTCTACAATATTGCCTTCATTTTTGTGTACCTCGACGCTATGTCCTTCTACATTGCTACTTTGACTCTCTAAATTCTCAATCCCTGGGTTGTGCTCAGAGTTCGTTGCTGTCTTTATATACTCTGCATATATTTCTGGTAGTTTTTGTGTGAATTGTAGCCTGTGTACTTCAGGAATGTCATTCATTAGTTTGGCAATGTTTTCCCACACCTGTCTGTCACTTTCACAGATCCAGTAGGTACCTTCCCGGTTTGCATATTGTGTAGGTAATCCTGTACAACTCAGGTGAAATCTTATGTTACAAATATTACATACAATGCCTACAACAGTCTTCCGAAGTGCCTTATGGCAGCCTCCACACACCTCCATGTTGGGTTTGTGATGTTATAATATTATATGCATATATTTATAATATTATATATATGTATATATAATATGTATACAGTATATTTATAATATTACATATGTTTATTTGTTAAAGTTTATGTGGGGGTACTTATCGCCTTGTGGAGAAAATATGGTCCTCTTGGGACCGTATAGTTGACCGTTGTTGTCCCAGGGGGGGGGCAGGATGTCACCGGTTGCCAGTTACTTGATTTATACACTGATTATTTGCCTGTATTTTCCTAAGGGAATTTCTGCTTTCTTCCGGCTTACAATGTTATTAACTTACTCTATTACTAGTTCCTAAACCTACTTGCCCGTATTACAGTATATATTGCTGGTATATTATCACTGAGGGAGTATACTGTTACTGAGGGACTCCCTTACACTGTGTAGGCCTCGTGGCTGTGGTGTAAACACAAGTGTGATGCCTCCTCCACAACTTTACATTTATACTTTTTCATGTACAATTCTCTAACACTATTCACTAATTTATATGTTATGTTACACGTTCCACTTCACTGTTCACCGTATCACTGCTCGCTATATTTGATATATATCGCTTTTGCCTGTACACATGAGCCTGGTGGCACTGGCTCACCACGTGGGACCACGTTTATTCTGTATTTAACTCAAAGTTCCATTTTTAATTTCTGTATTCAACTTTCCTACGGGTCACTATGCACTGGGTGATCACTGTGGCCGTAATCCATAGTTGTAATCCTAAAAAATCCCGGTTTATTCCAGTGTTTTCACGGAGCGCGACGACGACACGTCTGTCCCCTAACCCGCGACCCCTGACTCAGCCTGGTGTATTGGCCTGGTGTAGTAGCGTAGTGTAGTAGCCTGGTGTAGTGGCCTGGTGTAATAGCGTGGTGTAGTAGCCTGGTGTAGTGGCGTGGTGTAGTGCCTGGTGTAGTAGCGTGGTGTAGTAGCCTGGTGTAGTGGCCTGGTGTAGTAGCCTGGTGTAGTGGCCTGGTGTAGTAGCCTAGTGTAGTAGCCTGGTGTAGTGGTGTGTAGTAGCCTGGTGTAGTGGTGTGTAGTGGCCTGGTGTAGTAGCGTGGTGTAGTAGCCTGGTGTAGTAGGTAGTGTAGTGGTGTGGTGTAGTGGCCTGGTGTAGTAGCCTGGTGTCGTGCCTGGTGTAGTAGCCTGGTGTAGTGGCCGGTGTAGTGGCCTGGTGTAGTAGCCTGGTGTAGTGGCCCGGTGGTGTAGTAGCCTGGTGTAGTAGCCTGGTGTAGAGCCTGGGTGTAGTAGCCTGGTGTAGTAGCCTGGTGTAGTAGCGTGTGTAGTAGCCTGGTGTAGTAGCTGGTGTAGTAGCGTGGTGTAGTAGCCTGGTGTAGTAGCGTGGTGAAGTAGCCTGGTGTAGTAGCCTGGTGTAGTAGCCTGGTGTAGTAGCTGGTGTAGTAGCCTGGTGTAGTACCTTGGTGTAGTGGCCTGGTGTAGTGGCCTGGTGTAGT
>WNGS01119899.1:9188-26840 GCA_020271785.1 Procambarus virginalis
CTCCCGGCGATTATTACGAGAGTTGTCGGGATTGGTCAGTCCTGGAGCTCAATTAATGAGCTCCAGGACTGACAATCATTATAGGCTGGTGAACATTATGGGGGGGGGGGGGAAACCCTGGCAATGCAGGTTCGAACCTTTTTTTTTTTTTGAGATATATACAAGAGTTGTTACATTCTTGTACAGCCACTAGTACGCGTAGCGTTTCGGGCAGGTCCCTGGAATACGATCCCCGCCGCGAAGAATCGTTGTTACAACCAAGTACACATTTTACTGTTGAGTTAAACAGACGCTACAGTTAAGGATTTGCGCCTAGTAAATCCTTCCCGGCGATTATTACGAGAGTTGTCGGGATTGGTCAGTCCTGGAGCTCAATTAATGAGCTCCAGGACTGACAATCATTATAGGCTGGTGAACATTATGGGGGGGGGGAAACCCTGGCAATGCAGGTTCGAACCTTTTTTTTTTGAGATATATACAAGAGTTGTTACATTCTTGTACAGCCACTAGTACGCGTAGCGTTTCGGGCAGGTCCCTGGAATACGATCCCCTGCCGCGAAGAATCGTTTTTTCATCCAAGTACACATTTTACTGTTGCGTTAAACAGAGGCTACAGTTAAGGAATTGCGCCCAGTAAATCCTCCCCGGCCAGACGAACCCATGACATTGCGCTCGCGGCCGGACGCCAGGCGAGTGTCTTACCACTACACCACGGAACCTTGGTTGGGTCATAAAGTTCTTAATCTTAAGTGATTTATGGCTCCGAGACCAATCCTATTTGTGGGCTCAGCGCGGCCCGAGCATGCACTATGATTTGATGATAAGCTGTGCCCAAATCTCACCATGAGAGTTGCCGGGGATTGAGCAGTCATGGAGCTCAGCTAATGAGCTACAGGTCTGACCAATCCTTATAGACTATTGCTGGTGAAGTGATTATCCTACTTTAGGGGGTAAGACCAAACAATGATGGTTCGAACCTTGGTCGGGACATAATGTTGTTAAGTGAGTTATGGCTGGGGACAGATCAAAATCCCAGCCCGTCCTCCAAACAAAGACCCCAAGGTGATTCCATGCACCCGCCAAATCCCCTGTTTATGAATGAAATATGCTTTACACACGACTCACAACTGATTTGTTCGAACACTTCCGGAACAAGTGCTTCACTGACAAATTTTGTTTGAATCACAACGCTATAAATGCTTCACTCATGTACTACAAATACAAATAATCGCCAACAGAACCTAAACACCTAACCTAACCTATGCCTATATATGCATAGGTTAGGCACACTATGCTATTATAATATTAATTTATATTTGAGAAAATTCCTGTTTTGAATGAACAGCATGTCAAAATTTATGAATGCGTCTGTGGGGTCGACAGCTGGATGTAATGGACTCGAGTCGAGGACGGGTTGCAAATTCCACTCACAGTTTATGAAATTCACATCACCAGACACCTCAAGTGACCACCACAAAGAATGAGTTTTTTTTAGTAAGCAAGTTACATGTAATTTGTTTATCATGCATCACATACTCATCCAGCATAGATGACATAGTTGCAAGACTTGCGTTTCACCCTGCATAGGAATGACGGGCCACAATGTTGCACTCGTGACCGCGGATCATGAGCATTGTGCTTCATATCCGGATCACATAAATCTTCACACAAGAAACTACAACATCATATTTGAAATACCTGTGAAGAACAATATGCAACTGGCACTTAAAGGTCTCTCAAGCACCGGCAATCGATGGATTTCAGTCTAGAATGGTAACTGAAAGTGTAGGTGTTGACGAGTTGTTTACCAATAAGACGAGTGTGAGGCTCTCAGGGACGCTCCGAGACGTGCTAGACGTTACTCCAGTCTTCAAGAATGTATCACGACGTGAATTTAAACTAACGTTGCACGAAATATCGCATTGCTTTATTGCTAATGATAAAATGCACGAAATTCTTGCACACTATCCACATTTCGCTTTTAGTAGATAAAGGAAAATATATGTAAGGAAATTATAAGCTGTGCAGCCTAATAACAGTCATCATCTGTCACTATATGAAAACTGCCAAATTATTGTTGCTTTATAATATATAATGTTAAAAACATATGTAATGTATTATCTAAATTACTTTTCTCCGAAATGTAATGTTACACGTACTGTTGAGCAGAGCAGTTGCAAACAGCAATTTGTTATCAGCAAGCCAGTTACAATTATATATAAAGTGTACGTAAAACTGTAATAATGTCAAATAAAACACACTGGGGTCTGATTAAGACGTTTTGTAACTTTATTAATCTTTTTGAGCTGCGGCTCACATGATGAGTATGTGAGGGGGGGGGGATGTACAATCAACAAAAATTAAGGGTGAATTCTATGTGGCCAAGAACTAAGAATAAAGCAAAGAAGTGGCTCTGTGACCCATGCCTGAAGTCCATGCTCGATCATGTACTACATATTGCTGAGCATTATAGATCTTACAAAACAACTGAGCCTCTCGATGTATTTCTTCAAGCTAACCGCGCTTTCAGTGAACTGAAAGAACATGTACGTAGTCAATATTGGGAACAATTCTTACAGGGCATCAATCATGCAACATCCTCAGCCCAAATGTGGGCCAAAATTAACAGTATCTCCAAACCTAATACCCTTCAACTTGCTCATCACTCCCCAACAGCTTATGCTGACATGCTGCTAGAACAGTATGCAAGTACTGCTTTCATATCGAATCTGCCCGAATCTGCCTATCGAATCAAAAATATACAACAACATATTGCTAGTACTAATGTTAATAGGGATTTTAAAATTGAAATTGCCTCTAGTGAAACGGGCCCAGATGATGCTTATGACATTTCCTTATTTGAGCTTGAAACTGCATTTGAGAAGGGCAGAGTAACTTCTCCCTAGTATAACGTATTCTGAAGCTTCTTGCCCACATGCCTAATTGTCCGCTGCTAGAACTGTACGGACAAAGCCTACGCCAAGGTGTCCTACCAGATCGTTGGACACAAAGCCTTATAACCCCTGTCCCTAAGCCAAACTCGAACAAATTAAGGCCGATATCTATAACTTCTTGCATGTGCAAGGTCCTTGGGAGGATTGTTTTCAGTAGGCTAATGTTGAAACTTAAAAGTCAACTCACTTCTAACTTGCATGGCTTTCTCCCTGGGAGAAGTACACAATTGATGAAATGTATTAGAAGTTATTTGAGTAACAGGATAATATTATTTTGATTTATACATATACATTTTTCTATTATACCAGTATTTTATATACATGAGTGTTTATTTGTAACCTGGTGAAATTATTTAATTACTTGTGTATGGTACGTACTGATGAGGCACCCTGGTTGAACGCTTTTGATACAGGTTTTTACTCTCTTATATACCCCCAGAAAACCACAACATATATTATTGTCCTTGTAGTTCAACGAGCGGTGTGAACAAGACGTAACATCCCGCAGTTTATCCCATAGTCGGATTGCTACCATTTCGAGCTAGTATATTGCTCTATACTGATTATGAGGATCCTATGTTGATTGCTGGTTGTAGTTAGGTCCTCAGTTATATATAGTATCACACTCTCGCTCTGTCCTTTCCTGAAAGGTAGATGGAATTCCCTTTCATTTATGTCTTCTCTTCCTTCGTCTTTCGCTGAGCCCGATGATGTTGGGATTCTCAACCTCAGTGTACGCACACAATGCGTCAAATTTATTCACTAGGCTTCTGGCATTAGTGTAGAAGCAATTTAATCTGATGTTTCGAGGGAGCCGAATGATTGTTCCTGTGTTCTACACATTATTATTATTCCGTATAAACGTTGTCTCTTTGGTTTTGTGCCTGCTTGTCGTTGGAGATGTATAATGTGTTCTGCCTCACTGGGTAAAGGACTGCATCCTCTCCTACAATCTTGATCATCTGCTCTTCTTTTCTTTTAGCTTCGAATTTATGTTATGTTCTGAGTGTCTTAACGCCCTTAGATTATTTTCCTAATTTTTCCTCTCTGTTTCACTGAGGTCTGGGGATATGTAAGTGAGAAGTTACACAGGCATTGCTTAAAACTAGGATGCCGAGGCTAGGAGCCTAGCACGATTCCATAGGTACATCTAGGTGAGTACACATGCACACACTCGCAGGCACGAGGCCATTTGAGAAAGTAATAATAAATAAGAACATAAGAACAAAGGCAACTGCAGAAGGCCTATTGGCCCATACGAGGCAGCTCCTATTTATAACCACCCAATCCCACTCATATACATGTCCAACCCATGCTTGAAACAATCGAGGGACCCCACCTCCACAATGTTATGCGGCAATTGGTTCCACAAATCAACAACCCTGTTACTGAACCAGTATTTACCCAAGTCTTTCCTAAATCTAAACTTATCCAATTTATACCCATTGTTTCGCGTTCTGTCCTGTGTTGATACTTTCAATACCCTATTAATATCCCCTTTGTTATGTCCATTCATCCACTTGTAAACCTCTATCATGTCACCCCTAACTCTTCGCCTTTCCAGTGAATGCAAATTAAGCTTTGTTAATCTTTCTTCATATGAAAGATTTCTAATTTGGGGAATTAACTTAGTCATCCTACGCTGGACACGTTCAAGTGAATTTATATCCATTCTATAATATGGCGACCAAAACTGAACTGCATAATCTAAATGGGGCCTAACAAATCTATAAATTCGAAGTATCGTGCCTCTGATTGGCAAATGTGTGTTTCAACGATAGGTCTGTTGAGAAGTGTAGCTAGTACAGTACACAGGAATTATTAGAGCTAGTTTTCAGTATGTCAGGTTTATTTGTATTTATTAATTAAATATTTACAACAAAGTACAACTTGTTTTGTAAGAAGTTTGGGGTGCCAATGGTACATTCTCGCAGTCACTAATACTTATAGTCAGGGGTTATCCTTCTCCCAACAATTCCTTTGTCTTTTCTCCTTTCCTTCCTTCTCAGGGCGTGGCCAGTAGAGAAAGTGGGGGAAATGAGCGAAGGGAGGAGAGAGGAGAGGGGGAGGTAGGATGAATTGAGTGGTGGGGGAGAGGTGGGTGAGAGTTAGGGGAAAAGTGAGAGTAAGAGGGAGGGGTGAGAGTGAGGGGGAGCCCCGCCCACACTCGCCCACTGACCCACTTTCTCGCCTGGGCGTGAGGGAATGTCAGAGTAAGGCGGGTCGCGCAGACCTGGGTAAACCTCCCGGGTTTGTATACTTATCTGAACCGGAACCGTGCTCTAGCTCTTGGGTCAATAAATAGTGTAGTGTAGTGGTGTAGTGGTAAGACACTCGCCTGGCGTTTCGCGAACGCTTTGTCCTGGGTTCGTATCCTGGCCGGGGAGGATTTACTGGGCGTCAATCCTTAACTGTAGCCTCTGTTTACCGAACAGTAAAATGGATACCTGCCATGTTTGTTAAATGGTTTGGCGGGGTCGTATTCCGGGGAACATATGATTAAGGACTTGCCGGACAACGCAATGCGTGCTAGTGGCTGTACAGAAATGTAAGAACTTTTGTATATATAATAATAGTAATAATAATTAGTTTGCAGGATCGAGCTGCAGCCGCTGGGGCCCCTGCTTTTGCCATTATATGCTGGCCGTGTCCAGTATTTATGCTGAAAGAGTACTTACGGGCCCACTACTGACCTTCCTCAGGATGCGACACTTAACATAAGAACATAAGAACAAAGGTAACTGCAGAAGGCCTATTGGCCCATACGAGGCAGCTCCTATTTATAACCACCCAATCCCACTCATATACATGTCCAACCCTCGCTTGAAACAATCGAGGGATCCCACCTCCACCACGTTACGCGGTAATTGGTTCCACAAATCAACAACCCTGTTACCGAACCAGTATTTACCCAAGTCTTTCCTAAATCTAAACTTATCCAATTTATACCCATTGTTTCGTATTCTGTCTTGTGTTGATACTTTTAATACCCTATTAATATGCCCTTTGTTATGTCCATTCATCCACTTGTAAACTTCTATCATGTCACCCCTAACTCTTCGCCTTTCCAGTGAATGCAATTTAAGCTTTATTAATCTTTCTTCATATGAAAGATTTCTAATTTGGGGAATTAACTTTGTCATCCTACGCTGGACACGTTCAAGTGAATTTATATCCATTCTATAGTACGGCGACCAAAACTGAACTGCATAATCTAAATGGGGCCTAACCAGAGCAAGATATAGCTGAAGAACCACACCAGGTGTCTTGTTACTAACGCTTCGATTAATAAATCCCAGTGTCCTATTTGCCTTATTACGAACATTCATGCATTGATCCTTTTGTTTTAAATTCTTACTAATCATAACTCCCAGATCCCTTTCGCAATCCGACTTCGCAATCTCAACACCATCTAGCTCGTATCTTGTAACTCTATCATCATTACCTAGCCTCAAAACTTTACATTTATTAGCATTAAACTGCATCTGCCAGTCTTTTGACCATTTTAAAACCCTATTTAGATCAACTTGAAGTGATAGTGAGTCTTCTTTCGTGTTAATTTCCCTAGCGATTTTTGTATCATCTGCAAATTTGCAAATGTTGCTACTCAAACCTGAATCTAAATCATTTATATATATTATAAACAACAGAGGTCCCAGGACAGAGCCTTGAGGCACTCCACTAACAACATTATCCCACTCTGACTTAACCCCATTTATACTAACTCTCTGTTTCCTTTGGAATAGCCATGCCCTAATCCAACTTAATATAGCACCCCCAATACCATGAGCCTCTATTTTTTTAATCAGTCTTTCATGTGGCACTGTATCAAAAGCTTTGCTAAAGTCAAGGTACACAACATCACAATCCTTACCACTATCAACTGCCTCAACTATGCTGGAATAAAAAGATAGCACATTTGTTAAACCTGAACGGCCATTTGTAAAACCATGTTGCGACTCATTTATTAATTTATGTTTTTCAAGATGAAGACGAATTTTATTTGCAATTATCGATTCAAGTAACTTTCCCACAATAGACGTTAGGCTAATTGGCCGATAGTTTGACGCAAGTGATCTATCTCCTTTCTTAAAAATTGGTACCACATTAGCTACCTTCCATGACTCTGGCACTCTGCCTAACTCTATTGATTTATTAAATATGGTTGACAGTGGCTCGGAAAGCTCCTCTTTGCATTCTTTAAGCACCCTGGCAAACACTTCATCCGGCCCTGGGGATTTGTTTGGTTTTAGTTTTACTATTGTTTAATTACATCCTCCCTGGTAACTGCTAAACTAGTCAACCTGTCCTCGTCCCCACCCACATAGACTTGTTCGGCTGAAGGCATATTGTTAAGTTCTTCTTTAGTAAATACAGATATAAAATATTTGTTAAAAATACTACTCATCTCCTTGTCATTATCCGTTATTTGACCTGTCTCAGTTTTTAATGGACCTATCCTTTCCCTAGTCTTAGTTCGATATAACTGAAAAAACCCTTTAGGATTTGTCTTTGCTTGCCCTGCTATGCGAACTTCATAGTTTCTTTTTGCTTTCCTTATCTCTTTTTTAACATTTCTAACCAGTTGTACGAATTCCTGTTCTAAAGTGACCTCCCCATTTTTAATCCTTTTGTACCAAGCTCTCTTTTTACCTATAAGGTTCTTCAAATTCTTTGTTATCCACTTTGGGTCATTAGTATTCGATCTATTCAATTTGTATGGTATACTACGTTCCTGTGCTTTGTTTAGAATATTCTTAAATAAGTTATATATTGAATCCACATCGAAATCCCCTTTTACGTCACCTATCGCTGGGTTCATGTCTCGCTCCAAGACCGGCCCACACCCCATACCCAAGACTTTCCAATCTATTTGACCCAAAAAATTTCTTAGGCTATTAAAATCAGCTTTTCGAAAATCTGGCACTTTAACAGAATTTTCTCCTACAGGTCTATTCCATTCTATGCTAAATCTGATTTCTTTGTGATCACTGTTCCCTAGCTCACTCCCTATTTCGATGTCATTAATTTGTGTTTCCCTGTTAACACTAAATCTAAAATATTATTTTCCCGTGTTGGTTCCTTAATGTGTTGCGTAAGAAAGCAATCGTCAATTAATTCTAGAAAATCTTCTGCTTCACTATTCCCTGTTTTGTTCAACCAGTTTATTCCACTAAAATTAAAGTCACCCATGACATAAATACTGTTAGATCTAGATGCTCTAGATATTTCATCCCATAGATGCTTTGCTTCCATTCTGTCTAAATTTGGTGGCCTATATATAACTCCTATTATAATATTATTTGCTTTTTCGTTTAATTCTATCCAAATAGTTTCTGTGTGTGGCTCAGTTTTGATTCCCTCTTTGAGACTACATTTCAAATTGTCCCTAACGTATATGGCTACTCCACCTCCTCGTCTAATATATCTATCTGTGTGAAATAGTTTAAATCCATTTATTTGATATTCAGCTAATAGTTCTCTATTATCAACATTCATCCACGTTTCGGTAAGTGCAATAATATCTATTTTTTCTGTGCAGACAAGAGCATTTAATTCGTTAATTTTATTTCTTAGACTTCTACTGTTAGTGTAATATACCCTAAGTGAATTGTTATTTTGAGGCCCTTCTCTTTCCCTGATCATTTTGCCAATTCCTTTCTCCCGCAAACACATACTTTTATTACTCCTTCCTCCAAATTAATTCCCATACCTCTATCTACTAACAGTTTAAACCAAAACAAACACCTCTAACCACTTCTTCCAACGAGTTTGCAACAGCAACAACCCCAGCTCTCGATAGATGCACCCCATCCCGAGCATACATTTCATTTCTTCCATAGAAGTGTTCCCAGTTGTCTATGAAAGATATTGCATTTGATTTGCAATATCTTTCCAGCCGGCAATTGACACCAAGTGCCCTCGACATCCATTCATTTCCCACTCCCTTTCTTGGAAGAATGCCACATATGATCGGGATTCCTCCCTTGCTCCTAACTAATTCAATGGCTGTCCTGAATCTCTGTATTAATTCCTCACTCCTAACTCGTCCAACATCGTTACCCCCTGCACTAATACAAATTATGGGTTTGTTCCCATTTCCCGTCATAATCATTCATGTTTCCAACAATATCACCAATTCCAGCTGCCGGATAGCAAACTCTTAATCTGTTCCCCCTATCTCTGGCACAAAACGTTCTGTCTAAATACCTCACCTGGGAATCTCCCACAACCAAAATTCGCTTAACAGTTGCCTAGCTCGCGGGTACCTATTTGACTGCTAGGTGAATAGAGGCATCAGGTGAAAGGAAACGTGGCCGACCGTTTTTGTCCTGCCCGGGGATTGAACCCAGGATATTAAAAGCCCATATTACAGGATAGTCTATCATATTGGGTGATGGAGGCTGGTAGCCAGCACCAGCAAGTTTTATTAGCTTAGCCATTTATTAAGCACTCCATACCCATCCTGTGGGCGGTTGTGGAGGGTTACAGAGGCACATAACGGGTTCAGGAATGAACCTCACACTTCATTTAGTTAAGCAAGTATCAATCTTGTGAAGGGAAGGGGAAGGGAATTATCAAATTTTCAGGAGAAAGCGCTAAGCCATTATGACTATGAGAGCTCTTGGAAGGGGTCAGGATAAGGGTTTGAGATGGGATGTCGGAAAATCCGATACCATTTACTAATATCAATGCAATTTGCAGATAATACTGCTGCTGTTGTATACACAAGTTAACCCATAGAAAATGTAACCTGTAGTGGAATTTTCCGTCTATAGAAAACGGGATATCATTGCCACATACTATTATATTTCACCAGCTATTGTGTTGGAATTATTCTTAAATACATTAGTCTTTGGACTTTTACCATCATAAAAACATCTCATTTTAATTAACTTAATTATTAGTAGCAAAATAGAGTAAATGTGACCCTTCTATCAGTTACTGATATCTGGACAAAGTAGGCCAGTGAGTCAGTAGAGCGGTCGGCCGAGCGGACAGCACGTTGGACTTGTGATCCTGTGGTCCTGGGTTCGATCCCAGGTGCCGGCGAGAAACAATGGGCAGAGTTTCTTTCACCTTATGCCCCTGTTACCTAGCAGTAAAATAGGTACCTGGGTGTTAGTCAGCTGTCACGGGCTGCTTCCTGGGGGTGGAGGCCTGGTCGAGGACCGGGCCGCGGGGACACTAAAAGCCCCGAAATCATCTCAAGATAACCTCTCAAGATAGTAGTAGGGAGTGGTCAGCCATTGTTATTAAGACCACAGAGGCGCAGGGAGCAAATTCGGCTCCTATCATATCTAGGACGAAGTGTTATGGAAACCAAAGGTCTTCCATCATCAACACGCAGTCAACAATAAACAAGCTAAGTGTTCAACCGAAACCCGTTTATCTAATCATTTTTGGTCATTAATGTTAGGTAGATATTAATAAAGGGTGAACCTGTTAGAATGCAAACTCGCCTCATACTAAAGGTAATTAAGCCTTGGTCCTTATTATATATATAATATACAGTGTTTTCTCTGATATAGCTGTCATATATTAGGATTCTGGCTTTACAGTTGGTGCCCTTTGACAGGATAAGAAGAGGAAGCAAGGCTTGGTATATCAGTTACTATGGGTAATGGAAGCTACCTCAAAATAGGATAATTTGGTGTCTACATCCTAGTCATACCTGGTGAACTAAGCCTGCTGTACAATAAGATAAGGAACCTCCTCAATGTATACTAATATATGTAGTTTATTACTGTAGTTTGATTGGCTGCATATATATAAATTTAATATAAACCCCCCCTATGTGTATGTGATCAAACACTCAGTGATTGTGTTTGTTATACGAATAAAGGCATTAAATTCGGCTACTCATGAAATCAGATCAAAGGAAACTATTAAAGAAAATTTTCCAAAGAGATCCAAAGTGGTATCATGCCTACATAAGAAGTATTATTTATGTTGTCCTACACAGTGTAAGACTGTGTAGGATCCTTGAAAGATGAGACAAACCAAGTTATAATTGATGATAAAAAGGTAGCCAACACTGAACGAAAACTTACATCAGTGTTCACGCTCGAATGATTAGACAGTGTTCCAATACCCACACAAATGTTTGAAATAGAGCAAGACAATGAATTTAAGTGATATTTCCATAAGGCTCAATACTATCAGTAAGTACATTGACAAAGTATTAAGGATTTAAAAGCCTCACGCGTAGATGTAATTCAGTCCAGAGAGAGAGAGAGAGAGAGAGAGAGAGAGAGAGAGAGAGAGAGAGAGAGAGAGAGAGAGAGAGAGAGAGAGAGAGAGAGAGAGAGAGGGGGGGGGGGGGGGTGGGAAGGGGGATGAGAGCATGTCACCCACAGGCTTCACGACCGTTCCTGCTGTTTCACTGGCCACTATACCCCGCTAATAACTGACTAAAGGGCCATGGCCGTCGGAAACCCGATGGGACTCAGCAAGCCAAGTAGTGATTTGAACCCCTCGATGACCGCTGGGGCGAAATGACTTTATTTACGAGCTGGGAATTGGTGTCAGAGTAACTGCACGTCCCTCGTCAGGATTGAGAAACTAAGAAGATATATTATTTTCTTGTATTTTCATATATTCCGTTTTTTTTGCGCCTACTGCCCTCAATAAAAATATTCAAACTGTGTGGGAGTCATACGGCAACAAAACTAGAATAATATGTAAATCAAACACCGTTGATTGAGAAACATGTGTAAATCAAACACCGTTGAGTGAGAAAACTGTGTAAATCAAACACCGTTGATTGAGAAAACTGTGTAAATCAAACACCGTTGAGTGAGAAAACTGTGTAAATCAAACACCGTTGATTGAGAAAACTGTGTAAATCAAACACCGTTGAGTGAGAAAACTGTGTAAATCAAACACCGTTGAGTGAGAAAACTGTGTAAATCACAACACCGTTGAGTGAGAAAACTGTGTAAATCAAACACTGTTGAGTGAGAAAACTGTGTAAATCAAACACCGTTGAGTGAGAAAACTGTGTAAATCAAACACCGTTGAGTGAGAAAACTGTGTAAATCAAACACCGTTGAGTGAGAAAACTGTGTAAATCAAACACCGTTGAGTGAGAAAACTGTGTAAATCAAACACCGTTGAGTGAGAAAACTGTGTAAATCAAACACCGTTGAGTGAGAAAACTGTGTAAATCAAACCGTTGAGTGAGAAAACTGTGTAAATCAAACACCGTTGAGTGAGAAAACTGTGTAAATCAAACACCGTTGAGTGAGAAAATGTGTAAATCAACACCGTTGAGTGAGAAAACTGTGTAAATCAACACCGTTGAGTGAGAAACCTGTGTAAACAGTCTTGTTTACGCTACAATAGCGTGATGCATCAAATGAACAAAATGATGCATCACGCTATTGTGACTTATGTGTGCAATGAAATAAAGGCCGGTCGGAGCCGGTCGGCCGAGCGGACAGCACGCTGGACTTGTGATCTGTGGTCCTGGGTTCATAAGAACATAAGAACAAAGGTAACTGCAGAGGCCTATTGGCCCATACGAGGCGATCCTATCTATAACCACCCAATCCCACTCATATACATGTCCAACCCGTGCTTGAAACAATTGAGGGATCCCACTCCACCACGTTACCGGTAATTGGTTCCACAGATCAACAACCGTGTTACCGACCAGTATTTACCCAAGTCTTTCCTAAATCTAAACTATCTGTTACGACTCTGGGTTTCTTAGATGGAAACCAGAGGTCAAAATTGAGCTTAGTAACGACAATATGGCAGGGCACGCATAGAGAGATGTAGCTGTTTGTAATCATCCCTGCCAGAAGTACGACTATTGTGTAGCTCACAAAGCATTTAGACTCTTAAACTTGTTGTGGATTAAGTAACATTGTTATAAGTTAACTACCCGTAGAATGAGGAAAGTAGCAATATGAGGCATAAGGGGAAGATGTTTTAATGTGTATAGCTGTATGATCAATTGGGCTCTTCCCGGCACCACTCACGCATGCTGCTGGGACGGTCTCTTCTCTGCTGGCTGCTGTGCTGTTCGGACGACCTCTCTCCTTCCTCTTGATTCTTTATTTTCTGTGACTTAGTGGTTAAGTACTCCATTACTCAGTTTGTATATGTCTGGCATACCTATCGTTATATGTGTAGAGTAGTATACCTGGGGTGTAGTAAGTATATTAAGTTGTTGTACCTGTTATGCTAACTGGGGTCCCAGTGTACCACGTGGTCCCCTACCCTAGGCTGAATCTAGTGTGTTATAGTAGAGCTTTACCCTAGCTTGTTACCAGTGTAAACCTTGTATCCTGCCTACGTGGACCAAGGCTTTTAACGTAAGATTGTGTGGTAAAGTTAGTATTAAATTGTTATTGGTGAGATGTGTATGGGGGGTGTTAAGGGGTAATAAATAAGTGTGAACAGAGTATCCTTATTCCTGTGTGGGAGTTCAATAATCATTCCTAGACTAACCAGGTTTAGTAGCAAGCAATTATTATTGTGGATATTTTTTTGGGGGCCGGGCCTTTTGTTCTCCCATATCTTGATACCTAGTCTACTTACCCTTACCCTTAATAGTACCGTTTCCCCATAGACAACACCCTTTATGTTATAACAAGTGGGGGCTGTCCGGAGGAACTATTATTGTAAAAATTAGATTTGAATGCCAAAACTAAAAAATTCTTGTTTCCGCAGAACGGTTGTGTGCTAGCCTAGGGTCCAGCTCACCTGGCGTAGGACATTCATTGCACTGACTGGACACCAACTGGATCTCTTCACGATTAAGGTTAGTGTGGCCTTGTGTTAGGGGCCGTGCAAATTTTTGTTTTTTTTCCAATTTTAATTTTAAATTTTTCTGTGGCTAGGAGCTAAAATTTTTAGTGATGTCTTCTGACATGCAGAGACTGGCAGAGGAGCCTTCATTGGGGGAAATAAAGAAACTTACCAAGTCTAATTTAGTATTGTTAGGCAAGGAATTTGGTCTAGAATTAAATGCCGCAAATAAAAAGTGGATCTTGTTGAATGAAATACTACAACATTGTATCGATGAAGGACTATTGGCAGAGGATACTCCTTTATGCCAGCCTAGCCAAACAGAAAGTGCAGCTCATACAGAGAGAGAGTTAGCTCTAGAGTTAGCAAGAATAAAATTAGAGGAGCAAAGACTCAAAACCGAGGAGGCTAGAATTAGAGCGACTGCCCCTAGACCTCCTACGGGGATTCAAACCCCAGGCATTATGAGAAGAAGCATAACTTGCCTGAATTTTCAGAGTCGGATCCTGAAAGGTTTTTCAACCATTTTCAGAGATTGGCCCTGTCCATGACCTGGCAAAGGAAGAGTGGGTGAAAACCTACAGGGAAGACTCAGGGGTAAAGCCCAAGATATTTTATTATATGCCTGACGACGAGTGTTTTGATTATGATAAAGTCAGGGAACGAATTTTGAGGGCATATGAAATTACTCCTGAAGCTCACCGCCAAGCTTATCGAAACCTTAGGCCTACACACAACCAACCGTTCACGGAATTCGCGACTGATCAAAGTAGGCTGTTTGATAAATGGATTCGCTCGGCTAAAGCCGAAACATTCGAGGCATTGAAAGACTTAGTTTTAAAGGAACAGTTTATAGATAGTATGCCAGACATGGTAGCTCAGTATTTAAGAGGAAGGGGAGAGTTAAATTCTAAAATAGGGGATTTGGCCAAGATGGCAGAAAACTACAGTTGGCGGGCAAAAGGCCCAATAAAAAATTTTTACCCACAGAGTAGCAAAACTTATACCACAGCCAGTCCAGACCAGCTCATTCTAAACCTTTACCTAATGCACCTTCTGTTTCAGACATAACTAACCCTGTTAAATTGTTTAGCCCACGACACTCAAGAGTGAACCGAAGGGTAATTCGGTTAGTAATGTCTCTTCTCCCCGACGTTTTTGTGGTCATTGTAAAAGTTCAACCCACCATATTAGCCGTTGTTGGCAACTGTACCCGGAAAAAAGACCAATGCTCTCGTTGTGACACAGGGCTTGAGGCCTTCTGAAGGGTTAGGGAGTAAGACTTCCAACCACAGTGGTTGGACCTGCTTACCCCATTCTTATCGAAAGGGAGACTACTTTTGTCTGAGGGTTCTTCCTGGAGGGACGTGGTGATCTTCCGAGACACCGGTGCCATCCAGACTTTAATTTTAGAGAGTGTTTTGCAAGGTGCCAATACTCTCGACACTGGAGAGGTGGTACTGGTCGAGGGTGTCACTAGTGATACTCGAGCGTAGTACCTCCGTAAGGTTACCCTGGAATCTGATTTCCACAAGGGTATTTGTACAGTCGGAGTCACTTCGTACCTACCTTTCCCTAATGTTGATGTAATATTGGGTAATGATTTAGCAGGGGATAAGGTAGGGGACTCCAGACTGCCTGTTATGTTGCCTACCAAGGTTTGCCTGGATTCACCCACCGCAGAGGATAATGTTGTGTACCCTGCGTGTGTGGTGACTAGGTCTATGGGACTTAAATGTAAGGGCAGCCCTGTGCTTGCCAAGGTGGTAAATCCCAAGGACACGAGGGACCTTCCGAGTGGTGAAAGCCCAGTGGACCTTGCGGACACATTCATGGCCCGACTCGATGACGGGGCCGAGGACATTATAGAGAGCCTGTCACCCCGCCTACCGAGAGTAGTGGGGAGGTGGAGGAGACACTGTTGAGCCTCGGCCAATGGCATCTGACCAAGGCCGATGCCTCCTTGAGTGAGTTACAAAAACTGACCCCAGTCTTGCAGATTGTCACGAGACAGCCGTCTCTAAGGAGGAAATTGTAGACGCAGCAACTGGGTACTACTACAATGATCGGATTTTGATGAGAAAATGGAGACCTCAGAGTGCTCCCTGTCAAATGAGTGGGAGGTAGTCCACCAGGTTATGTTGCCGACCTGCTATAGAGAAAGAGTTTTGTCAGCTGCCCATGATGATCCTATGGGGGGACATCAAGGCATTAATATTACCTATCACAAAATCTGCAAGTATTTTTTCTGGCCCAAGCTGAAAAGCGATGTGGCAAAATTTTGTAATGCATGTATTGCTTGTCAACTTGTTGGGAAACCAAACCAGACTCCACCTAAAGCTCCTCTTAAGCCTATTGTCGTGCCGGAGGAACCATTTTCTCATGTCGTAATGGACTGTGTTGGTCCATTACCTAGAACTAAGTCTGGTAATATTTATCTAATTACGATGATGTGTATCACGACTCGTTACCCAGAGGCTTTTGCTGTAAGGAACATCCGAGCAAAGACTGTTGTTGCTCGTATGTTGCAATTTTTTTCCACTTTGGACTGCCTCGGGTGTACAGACTGACAATGGTACTAACTTTAAGTCTGATATTTTGAACAATTTTGTAAGGACCATGGAATAACTCATAAGGTTTCCAGCCCATACCATCCACAGAGTCAGGGGGTCATTGAAAGGTTCCATCTAACTCTGAAGCAGATGCTGAAGACATCGTGCGAGAGTTCCCATACTTTCTGGGACGAGAACTTGCCGTATGTTTGTTTGCTGCTAGGGGGGGTGCAAAGTTCACTGGGTTGTTCTCCTTTGAGTTAGTCTTTGGCCATAAAGTTCGTGGACCCTTGCAAATGTTACAGGAGAATCTGTTAGGGAACGTAACGTTTAACCGAAGGTTCGGCTTTCTTTGCGCAACACCACCAGAGACTCAAGGACTGCAAGGCTGCGGCACTAAAGTATCTTGGGAAGGCCCAAGAGAATATGAAAGAACGGAACGATGCCAAGGCTAAGTGCGGGTATTTCAGCCCGGTGACCCTGTCCTGGTACTAAAGCCTCGACTGGGGAGCACTATGTCCCACAAGTACGAGGGCCCCTACATTGTGACAGAGAAGACTGGGGACCTCACGTACAAAGTAAGACACTCTGATAAGCGTAAACAGGTAATGCTCGTACACGTGAATCGGCTGAAGAAGTTCCAGGGCCCCAGGCCCATTGCACTAACCAATGTTTCCATTCCAGTGAGGGAGGGGATGATTGTTCTGGGGGACCCAACTAATCTCATTCTCAATAATTCTAGTTTGTGAATGCTGTGGAGGAGGGACTGTCCCATTTGCAGATATCCCAACGTGACGAGGTGCAGTCGTTGCTTGACGAATTCTCCAGTCTGTTCGGGGAGGTCCCGACCCAGACTGATGCCATTACCATGATGTCGAGTTGACGGACTACACCCCATTCGCCTTCAACCCTATCGGATGAGTCCGGAAAGAAGGCCATCGTCCGTAAGGAGGTCGACTTCTTGCTCCAGCACGGCCTCATCAGGCCGAGCCAGGGCTCTGGTGCTCGCCCTGCCTTTGGTCCCCAAACCAGAGGCTCCTGGCGATTATGCACCGATTATCGGCAGCTCAACAAGGTGACATAGTGGACGCCTATCCGTTGCCACGTCTCGAGGACTGTATCGACGCAATCGGGAACGCCAGTACGTATCGAAATTCGATCTATCGAGAGGTACTATCAAATCCCTCTCACTGAACGTGCTAAACAACTAACGGCGTTTGTGACCCCCGAGGTGTGTTTGAGTATCAAGTGTTACCATTCGGCTTGCGTAATGCCCCTGCCACGTTCCAGAGGCTAATGAACTCTTTGCTCGATAATGTGCCAAAGTGTCGGCGTATTTAGATGATTTGTGCTTTTTGATATTAATTGGGCTGACCACATAGCTA
>WNGS01119908.1:0-11624 GCA_020271785.1 Procambarus virginalis
GTTTACGCTTATCAGTGTCTTACTTTGTACGTGAGGTCCCAGTCTTCTCTGTCACAATGTAGGGGCCCTCGTACTTGTGGGACATAGTGCTCCCCAGTCGAGGCTTTAGTACCAGGACAGGGTCACCGGGCTGAAATACCCGCAACTTAGCCTTGGCATCGTTCCGTTCTTTCATATTCTCTTGGGCCTTCCCAAGATACTTTAGTGCCGCAGCCTTGCAGTCCTTGAGTCTCTGGTGGTGTTGCGCAAAGAAAGCCGAACCTTCGGTTAACGTTACGTTCCCTAACAGATTCTCCTGTAACATTTGCAAGGGTCCACGAACTTTATGGCCAAAGACTAACTCAAAAGGAGAACAACCCAGTGAACTTTGCAACCCCTCCCTAGCAGCAAACAAAACATACGGCAAGTTCTCGTCCCAGAAGGTATGGGAACTCTCGCACGATGTCTTCAACATCTGCTTCAGAGTTAGATGGAACCTTTCAATGACCCCCTGACTCTGTGGATGGTATGGGCTGGAAACCTTATGAGTTATTCCATGGTCCTTACAAAATTGTTCAAAAATATCAGACTTAAAGTTAGTACCATTGTCAGTCTGTACAACCCGAGGCAGTCCAAAAGTGGAAAAAAATTGCAACATACGAGCAACAACAGTCTTTGCTCGGATGTTCCTTACAGCAAAAGCCTCTGGGTAACGAGTCGTGATACACATCATCGTAATTAAGTAAATATTACCAGACTTAGTTCTAGGTAATGGACCAACACAGTCCATTACCACATGAGAAAATGGTTCCTCCGGCACGACAATAGGCTTAAGAGGAGCTTTAGGTGGAGTCTGGTTTGGTTTCCCAACAAGTTGACAAGCAATACATGCATTACAAAATTTTGCCACATCGCTTTTCAGCTTGGGCCAGAAAAAATACTTGCAGATTTTGTGATAGGTAATATTAATGCCTTGATGTCCCCCCATAGGATCATCATGGGCAGCTGACAAAACTCTTTCTCTATAGCAGGTCGGCAACATAACCTGGTGGACTACCTCCCACTCATTTGACAAGGGAGCACTCTGAGGTCTCCATTTTCTCATCAAAATCCGATCATTGTAGTAGTACCCAGTTGCTGCGTCTACAATTTCCTCCCTAGAGACGGCTGTCTCGTGACAATCTGCAAGACTGGGGTCAGCTTTTTGTAACTCACTCAAGGAGGCATCCAGGCCTTGGTCAGATGCCATTGGCCGAGGCTCAACAGTGTTCTCCTCCACCTCCCCACTACTCTCGGTAGGCGGGGGTGGCAGGCTCTCCACAATGTCCTCGGCCCCGTCATCGAGTCGGGCCATGAATGTGTCCGCAAGGTCCACTGGGCTTTCACCACTCGGAAGGTCCCTCGTGTCCTTGGGATTTACCACCTTGGCAAGCACAGGGCTGCCCTTACATTTAAGTCCCATAGACCTAGTCACCACGCACGCAGGGTACACAACATTATCCTCTGCGGTGGGTGAATCCAGGCAAACCTTTGGGTTAGGCAACATAACAGGCAGTCTGGAGTCCCCTACCTTATCCCCTGCTAAATCATTACCCAATATTACATCAACATTAGGGAAAGGTAGGTACGAAGTGACTCCGACTGTACAAATACCCTTGTGGAAATCAGATTCCAGGGTAACCTTACGGAGGGGTACTGCTCGAGTATCACTAGTGACACCCTCGACCAGTACCACCTCTCCAGTGTCGAGAGTATTGGCACCTTGCAAAGCACTCTCTAAAATTAAAGTCTGGATGGCACCGGTGTCTCGGAAGATCACCACGTCCCTCCAGGAAGAACCCTCAGACAAAAGTAGTCTCCCTTTCGATAAGAATGGGGTAAGCAGGTCCAACCACTGTGGGTTGGAAGTCTTACTCCCTAACCCTTCAGAAGGCCTCAAGCCCTGTGTCACAACGAGAGCATTGGGTCTTTTTTCCGGGTACAGTTGCCAACAACGGCTAATATGGTGGGTTGAACTTTTACAATGACCACAAAAACGTCGGGGAGAAGAGACATTACTAACCGAATTACCCTTCGGTTCACTCTTGAGTGTCGTGGGGCTAAACAATTTAACAGGGTTAGTTATGTCTGAAACAGAAGGTGCATTAGGTAAAGGTTTAGAATGAGCTGGTCTGGACTGGCTGTGGGTATAAGTTTTGCTACTCTGTGGGGTAAAATTATTTTTATTGGGCCTTTTGCCCGCCAACTGGTAGTTTTCTGCCATCTTGGCCAAATCCCCTATTTTAGAATTTAACTCTACCCTTCCTCTTAAATACTGAGCTACCATGTCTGGCATACTATCTATAAACTGTTCCTTTAAAACTAAGTCTTTCAATGCCTCGAATGTTTCGGCTTTAGCCGAGCGAATCCATTTATCAAACAGCCTACTTTGATCAGTCGCGAATTCCGTGAACGGTTGGTTGTGTGTAGGCCTAAGGTTGCGATAAGCTTGGCGGTGAGCTTCAGGAGTAATTTCATATGCCCTCAAAATTCGTTCCCTGACTTTATCATAATCAAAACACTCGTCGTCAGGCATATTAATAAAAATATCTTGGGCTTTACCCCTGAGTCTTCCCTGTAGGATTTTCACCCACTCTTCCTTTGGCCAGGTCATGGACAGGGCCAATCTCTGAAAATGGTTGAAAAACCTTTCAGGATCCGACTCTGAAAATTCAGGCAAGTTATGCTTCTTCTCATAATGCCTGGGGTTTGAATCCCCGGTAGGTGGAGGTCTAGGGGCAGTCGCTCTAATTCTAGCCTCCTCGGTTTTGAGTCTTTGCTCCTCTAATTTTATTCTTGCTAACTCTAGAGCTAACTCTCTCTCTGTATGAGCTGCACTTTCTGTTTGGCTAGGCTGGCATAAAGGAGTATCCTCTGCCAATAGTCCTTCATCGATACAATGTTGTAGTATTTCATTCAACAAGATCCACTTTTTATTTGCGGCATTTAATTCTAGACCAAATTCCTTGCCTAACAATACTAAATTAGACTTGGTAAGTTTCTTTATTTCCCCCAATGAAGGCTCCTCTGCCAGTCTCTGCATGTCAGAAGACATCACTAAAAATTTTAGCTCCTAGCCACAGAAAAATTTAAAATTAAAATTGGAAAAAAAACAAAAATTTGCACGGCCCCTAACACAAGGCCACACTAACCTTAATCGTGAAGAGATCCAGTTGGGTGTCCAGTCAGTGCAATGAATGTCCTACGCCAGGTGAGCTGGACCCTAGGCTAGCACACAACCGTTCTGCGGAAACAAGAATTTTTTAGTTTTGGCATTCAAAGATCTAATTTTTTACAATAATAGTTCTTCCCGGACTGGCCAACCACTTGTTATAAAATAAAGTGGGTTGCTATGGGGAACTGGTACTATTAAGGGGTAAGGGTAAGTAGACTAGAGGTATCAAGATATGGGAGAACAAAAGGCCCGGCCCCCAAAGTAAAATATCCACAATAATAAATGCTTGCTACTAAACCTGGTTAGTCTAGGAAATGATTATTGAACTCCCACACAGGAATAAGGGATACTCTGTTCAAACTTACTTATTTATTAACCCCTTAACACCCCCCATACACAATCTCACCAATAACAATTTAATACTAACTTTACCACACAATCTTACGTTAAAAGCCTTGGTCCACCTAGGCAGGATACAAGGTTTACACTGAAACAAGCTAGGGTAAAGCTCTACTATAACACACTAGATTCAGCCTAGGGTAGGGGACCACGTGGTACACTGGGACCCCAGTTAGCATAACAGGTACAAAAACTTAAATATACTTACTACACCCCAGGTATACTACTCTACACATATAACGATAGGTATGCCAGACATATACAAACTGAGTAATGGAGTACTTAACCAACTAAGTCACAGAAATAAAGAAGTAAGAGGAAGGAGGAGAGCGCGTCCGAACAACACAGCCGCCAGCAGAGAGAAGACCGTCCCAGCAGCATGCGTGAGTGGTGCCGGGAAGAGCCCAATTGATCATACAGCTATACACATTAAAACATCTTCCCCTTATGCCTCATATTGCTACTTTCCTCATTCTACGGGTAGTTAAACTTATAACAATGTTACTTAATCCACAACAAGTTTAAGAGTCTAAATGCTTTGTGAGCTACACGAATAGTCGTACTTCTGGCAGGGATGATTACAAACAGCTACATCTCTCTATGCGTGCCCTGCCATATTGTCGTTAATAAGCTCAATTTTGACCTCTGGTTTCCATCTAAAGAACCCAGAGTCGTAACAAACACCAATGTTGATGAGTAGGGAAGGAGAAATTGAATTATTCACAGAAACATACTGGAGTCTGTGAGTAAGGTAAGATTTGAGGTATTGCAGGGAGTGTCCTCTGACTCCATAATGATGTATTTTACGAAGAAGGTTTTGGTGGTTGACAGTGTCAAAAGCCTTACGCAGGTTCACAAATAACCCAACAGAGAACTCATTTTTATCAAGAGCTGCATGTATCAAGTTAATCATACTAATATTTGCATCGTTAGTACTTTCTTTGGGACTGAAGCCTTATTGACAAGAGCTAAGTATATTGTGTTTGGCTAGATAAGAGTAAAGCTGCTTGTAGATGAGTTTTTCAAATATTTTTGACAAGTTTGGCAGGATTGATATAGGTCTGTAGTTGTTAACATCTGTGAGATCACCACATTTGTGGACAGGGGTTACTCTCGCTTTTTTTTAGAATATCTGGAAAGGTTTGGAGTTCAAGTGACTTGTTGAAGAGCAATGCAATAGCAGGAGCTAAAGATCTAGAGTTTTTTTTGCAAATTAAAGTTGGTATCTCCTCAAGATTTGATTTGGTTTTAAGCAAAAGGATTATCTCATTAACATCAGTGGAATTTGCAGGCGTTAGGTACAGAGACTGTGGATACTTACCTGTAAGATAGTCCTTAACATCAGTACTGGAAGATGGAATATCATTTGCAAGGGATGACCCAATGGAAGAGAAGAACCTATTGAACTCAATAGCAGTATCAGAGGCTGTAAGCTGACCATCGTTATTGGACAGGAGTATTGGTTTGTTATTTAAAGTCTTCTTTGATCCCAATACTTGTGAAATTGTGCTCCATGTTTTCTTAATGTTGCCCTTTGTTTGGGTAAATTTATCTTCGTAGTATTTAATTTTGGGTCTTCTAATTATTTTAGATAGCAATGATGAGCAATTCTTTGAAAAATTTTTGGAGATGATTCCTAACCTATACTTCTTCTCAAGGTCATGTTTTTATTAATAGATTTAAGTATTCTCTTTGTAAGCCAAGGATTGTTTAGCCTTTTAGTTGTGACTTGTTTCGTTAGCATAGGACAGTGGGTGTTATAAAGGCTGAGAGTTTTTTGAAGAAAAGATTGCACTGCTAGGTTGATGTCTCTTGTGTTACCTAATTCGGACTCCCAGTTGACATTAGCAGCAGCAGCTATAAAATTGCCCATGGCAGTTTCACTGTGCAGCCTTAAGCTTATCTCCCTTGTCTCTAGAGGTGGTTTGTTAATGTTAGGAGAAATGTGGGGTAATGGTCTGTAGTGCTATCGATGATTATCCCTGAAGTAAGCGGAGAGGTTATGTTGGTCCAGATGTGATCAAGAGCCATGGCAGTACTATCAGTGGTTCTAGTAGTTCTAGTGATTAAGGGTATGAGGAAGCAGGAATTCATACAGTTGAGGAAACTAACAGCAGGAGGGTTATCAGGCTCGCAGAGATCAATATTAAAGTCCCCTGCGATAATTAGATGGTTTTTGTTCAATCTGTTATCTGTTTCTCTCACTAATATGATCACTTCAACGTCTGCTCTATTCATAGAATTATTTCTTCGATCTCTCTGTTTAGATTTATTTTCCTTTCTAAAGACAGTTGTGTCTGTTTAAGCAATTTCCATTATTTTTTCCTTCTATACAGTCATCTGCGTGTTCTCTTTCTAGAGTTGTCCTCTTTCTGACCCTCCTCACAGGCATGTGCTCTAAGCAGATCTAGTAGGCTTCAGCTGTCAGTGGAGCTATTCCCTGTGTGAGAGTTTTAATTGTCACTTAAGATGGTTTCCCAATGAATGTTTCCACGGTCTATATTTATTTCTTCCCAGTCGATCCTCTTATTGTTGAAATTGAATTGATTGAACAAGCCTTCTAGCTTGTTGGTTCTGTTTGACTTACTGTTATTAATGTTAGTTTGCACTTTAATGAGCTTACGGTGTGAGTGTGTAGAATCTGAGATTGTCATGTGTCTGATTAGTCTGGTGAGTAACGGTTGTGGTGTCAGTGTAGCCAAAAGTTTTGTTGTGTTTTAAATTATCTTTAATTAAAAACAGTTTGTTAGGGTGTGCTAGAGGTACACTTTACTTCTCATTTGACTTTTACACTAGAATATGAACTCATTTTGGACATTGTCAAGATGAGTGTTTATTTACCATAACTGTTGTTGTTGTCTACCTTACATGGTACAAGTAGGCGAGTTGTGGAGTTCATTTACATAATTGTGTGTTAGACTTGAGACCAAATAGATCTTTTGGATGTAATTTGATTGATTTGTTAAGAGCATGTTGTTACGGCCCTACTGGGACGCAACCGGGTTCTTTTCTGAAGGTATTAGTTTTTTGGGTATCCGGCCCCAAGTTATTAGAGGCTTTAAGGAGTGAGCTCCGTAACACAAGTAAAATCAACGGGGGAGGTACATTAAATACACAAGTATACTTAATTATATATATTCCTTTCCCACCACCATATGTAAATTAAAGTCTCAAAAGGGAATTATTGCTACACAGTACTTACACCTTCGTCTTCCTCTGAAGACACTGGATACTTGGCGATGCTCACTCTGGGTAGCGTTTCCTGGATTTCTCTTCCATGGCCCAGAATCCAGGATGAATCTACCCTGGCCACAGGCCAGCCAAATTACAATCCCATTGGGTGCCTCGTCGTGATGGCCTTCAACCACAGTCCAGCCAGTAGCTGGCAGGTACTAGTCAGCCTCGCTGTTAGGCCACTCCACGACTAATACTAGGGTTGCGAGCCCTAGGCAGGAGCCTCGTGTGACTCGCTGGTCACTCTCCTCGGTCGGCACCACAGTGGGTGGTCTCTTCCACCAGCCAGCCCCGGAGACGGCGAATCCCGTCACTGCCACTCCTCGGGCAGGCTATCACACACTCAGCGGAGCTCGTCCGGGGGTGGCTCACAGCTTCTACAAAGCAGACTAGTGAAGAGACCTTGGCTGCCTTGGGTAGACTGATTCAACGTACCTCACAGCCGTCCGAGGTTGACTCTGAAAGCAGACACGTCATCAGTACTGGGGACACTACATGGGATCACTAGGAAACATCACTTACTAGCTTAGACACAAACGTCCACCTATTTGCTCCATAGATGGCGTTCACGGTCTAAGCGCCACCTCACCAGAGGTCAGCAGCGGCTACATCACGAGCCGACTGGGACAGGCATCCAGCACTTATTGCCAGCATCTCTCGTCATCACTAGATGGCACTGTCCATATTGTGGGATTTTCGGGAGCGGACTCACAGATGGCGTGGACTTCACGGGTTCGTGCTCAGGCGAGGAATTTTGGTTCGTAACACACGTGCCCAAAGCCCATGCTTTGGGCACACTATACAGTAATGTAAGTTTGCCTCGGGTAATAAATAACAGTGATCATCATTACCCAGTTTCAGGGGATGGACGGTGTTTCAGGCCATCCTCCAAAGGTTTCACAATGTCAAGAAAACGGTCAATTTAAAGTACTGTAGTCTCTCCTACCCTACCAGAGGCTCCAAAACAGAAAATGGGACAGTACATCACTTTCTTGAGTCGCTTTCATTTTCTCGTAAATTTTTTGGCCTTGTGTGATGCATATGAGCAAAAAGTGATGCTCTTTATCGGAGGACAGGTTAGGTATTTACTCGGAGTAGAGAGAATATTATAGAGAATCTTTTTTTTTTCTCTTTGGCAGGAACACCACTTGAATATGGCGCTGCTTGTGTGGGTGTGGCGGCGAAGTGATCTGGCCGCAGCGGTGCGACCCATCGTGGCTGTACTGATTTACGTCCTGGATGATCCCGGAAGCGCCTTAGTCGGATCTTAGCATGCATCTTAGCCTGGACACAAGTTCGAACCCTCATTACGGCCCTTGTGGATTTGTTGATTAAATGTATCATGATATTGTGATTTCTGTATCACGAGTGATGTTCTTTTCCTTAAGAATGTATTCCATGATTTGTATACAGATAAAGGTTTGATTGATAACAGTTGTGTACCTTAACTTGTCTTGATAATAAACAATAAAATTATATTTGAGTTTAAAAACTTATTATTGCTGTCAAGTTTCATAATTTCTGGAGTACAAGACGACTGGTATTGCCCCTTTTAACCCCTCTGTGGTGCCTCCTTGCCATGGTGAGGGGCCCTGTGACCGGTGTAGGTTGCCTTTGCCCTCTCTCCTGCCCCTTTTTGGGTGGTGGACGTGCTGAAGGGCACCACGTAGGGGCCTTATGAGCCATCGGACCACCCGCTGGAGGGCCCTCCTGTGAGGGGCCGCCCAGAGTGGATAGTTGGGTGTCCAGGCTGGGGCGATAGGGGGAATGGGATCTTAGCACCAGTGTGGGAGAATTGACGGTGTAGTAGGACTCCCCTGTTGAAAAGGGGGAATACCGCTGGGGACAACGCACATTTCCTGCACTGGCCCGCGCGCTGTCTCCCTGGCTGCCCTGGTAGGTGGTATCTCTTGGTTCCAGGTCCCAAACTTTTGATATTGTTTGCTGCATGGATGACAACACGACTTCTCTTACCCAGGCTCATGGGGTGGGTGACCAGGCCCCTGAGTCGGACCGTCCTGGAAGACCAGGATCTGTAGCCCTTGCTACAGGGCCCGGTTTAGGCCCAGACCGGACTCTTCCTTCCTGTTCCCCTCCCTCCTCTGTGGTTGGGTCGAGCCCCAAGCCTGCTTTGGTGACCGCCTCGTCCCCTTGCATGGCTCCATCTTATTGTGACTACTGCACCTTTTGACCCGTCTCTCTCTAAAGGTTCTCATCGCCGTCCCCCCCACGGCTACTCTCGTATGCTCCCTTCCCATACTAATTCGTACCATGCTTTGTTTGGTCCTGCAACGTGGACTAAGTACTTTGACCTCCATCCTTTACATTCAACTCCTGGCAATTTTTCCCTGCATAGGCATCTTGTAGATTCCGTAGATTCCTCAGTTATCTTCAACCCCACCCGTCTTGGTACCCGTGTCGTTGCTGCTGCTCCTCAGGATGCGGCCACCCACTTGGCCGCCTTATCCTGCCTTGGCGAGATCCTTGTTCAGGTCTCAAAGAACGCTCGGGTAAATGCCAGTGTTGGCACTGTTCTCCTCCCACACCATGTTGCGACTGGTGTTAGGAATCTAAAAGACTGAAAAGACCATGAGGATATCAAGCATATCCTCAAGGCCCAGGGTCATTCTGTCCTCCAGGTGGATACGTTTACTCCTCCCCCTCGTGGTCATCGCCGTCTGCCCCTTCGGGTTGTGAAGATTAACTTTGATGGTAGGACCCTTCCGCCCTCTGTCATTCTTGCTGGTGCCAGATGCTCCGTTCAGGAGTATATTCCATCTCCTCGGCTCTGCAATAAGTGCTGGAGGTTTGGGCACGGTGCCCTCAAATGCTCTAGTCCTGTCTCTCTCTGTCCCATGTGTGGAGGCGAGGGTCACTCTAAGTTGGAGTGCACTTCTCCCTAGGTCCGCTGCCTCAATTGCGGTGAGGCCAACCCTACCTTCTCCCGCACGTGTATACGTTACAAACTTGAGGTGGCTGTCCTCAACTTGAAGCACCGGGACAATTTGTCTTTTCCTGAGGTTCAGCGCTAAGTTCATTGTCTCCCCTCTTTTGCTGGCGTATCCTATGCTCGCGTGGTGCGCTCTTCCTCTCCTCGTCCTTCCCACCTTACTCAGTCTCACAACCGTTTCCAAGCCTTAGACCCGGACACACCCACCACCACCTCCCCTGTTTCCCTCCGTTCTGTCCCAGAGGGTCCCCCCTTCTGGTTCTCTGTCTAGGGTATCCCTTCTTTATTTATTTATTTATGCATATACAAGAAGGTACATTGGGAATGTGGGGATACATAATATGGTAATTACAATCTTGTAAAGCCACTAGCACGCGCAGCATTTCGGGCAGGTCCTTAATATAAGAAAAATTTTAAGTAGGTAAATACTTGCAAAATTTATAAAAAAAATGAAAACAGTTACATGGCAAGAAAAACAACAACAAAAAAAAGATGAGAGAAAATTGTAGGTACAGTATATTAAAGCACATAGGTAGCTAAGATTGATTGCAATGACAGCTTGAATAGTAGTTGACAAAAATTGGTAGGCACAATACAGCATATGGCTAGCACATAAAAGAAGACAGCAATGAACACAATGATAAGGTTGTTTGGGTTAAATACATAAAAATTAGGAGATTGGGTAACAATAGGTACAGAGCAAATTTGAAGCTCAGTGTAATAAACTAGGAAGATGAAATTAGGTACTTTTTGGTTTTGCTTTTAAATAAGGCAAAAGTTTTACAGTTTTTCAATTCACTAGGGAGTGAGTTCCATAGACTAGGTCCCTTAATTTGCACAGAGTGTTTACACAGATTGCCGGATTGCCTTCTTTATGGACTGGCGTTACTCTTATTTTTTTAAGGATATCAGGGAAGGTATGACACTCTATGGATTTGTTGAACAGTAGAGCTATGGGTGGGGTATGGGCATGGGAGGCGCTCTTGTATACAATGGACGGAATTTCACTGGTGTTCCCTGTTTTTTTTTTTTTTAGAGAGAGTGTATGATGGACACAACATCTGTCGGGCTGACTGGTGAAAGGAGAAGAGAGTTTGGATAGCTGCCTGAGAGATATGTGTTGATATGTGTCTGAGTCTTTGGGATTTTTCTGGCAAGATTAACACCAACCGATGAAAAGAAGTTATTAAATTCATTTGCCATTTCTAAATCAGTTAACGGTGTAAAGCCATCATTATACAGTTTTACTAGGTTAAGTGAGTGTTGTTTAGTTCCTAGGATACTAGAGATGGTTTTCCATGTGCCTTTCATGTTGCCTTTTGCTTCATTGATCTATTCACATAATATGAAAGTTTTGCCTTTCTTATGATACTGGTAAGCATTGATGAGTACCTTTTAAACTACTTCCTTTGAAACTAGGCCAATCCTAAGTTTCTTTTCACATTCATGTTTCTTGTTGATTGTTGAGAATGCCACTTGTGAGCCATGGATTGTTTAATCTTTTGTCAGTTACTTGCTTGGTAAGAAGGGGACAATGAAGGTTGTAGAGGCTTAGAGTTTTGGAGAGGAAGAGGTTAGCTAATGAATTTATATCCTGGGTATTATTGAATTCAGAATCCCAGTTAATATTGTGAAGTGCATCTGTAAGATTGCCTAAAGCTGATTCACTGTGTAGCCTAAATGAAGTTTCTTGCTTTTGGTGGCTTATGTCCATGTTCGCTATGAGAAAGGTAGGATAGTGGTCAGTTGTTCTGTCGTAGATTATACCAGATACAAGGGGAGCTGTTATGTTTGTCCATATGTGGTCCCAAGGTAGTGGCTGAGTTTTGAGTGACTCGGGTAGGTTTG
>WNGS01119910.1:0-12270 GCA_020271785.1 Procambarus virginalis
TTGATATAATATATATATATATATATATATATATATATATATATATATATATATATATATATATATATATATATATATATAGGGGGGGTACCACCTCTGGTGCAATTATAGGGACCCACAGCCTCAGAGAAGGGAACACAGAGCATTCAGGGAAAAACTTGCCATTTAACTCTGAATACATGAGGGTGTTCGCTTCTCCTACCACCCCCCTTTTTTATGGTGTACACTTTATTAAGCAAGGTTATACAGTTACATATCTGATTGTATACAAAAAAATGAGCATTAAGAGGACACAAAAATAGTTTGCTTCCTAGAGGCTGTAGATTTCCTCGAACTCCTCCGACGTTGGGCAGGAACCGAGGATGCAGCGAGCATTCCCCCTCTGGATCGCGACACTGAGGCGCTGAAAGAGAAAACTTGCCGCTCTAGGGTCTCTTGTGGTGTCAATGAGCTTGGAACCAAGATCCTTTAGAAACCTTCTTGCACTCTCTCCCCATGGGCCTAGGGTCTCAGACCCTATTGGAACGAAGTTGTACCGATGATCTAATTGCCTATACTTGGCTGACTTGTCTCTTTCTCTGTGTGTCGCCGCGGCTCCTGCTGTGCCGGCAGAGAGGTTGATGTATGTGGCTGCCAGGGTGGATACGCAAGTATAGTCCCATGCCAACTGTCTGCCACCCTTCCACGGACGCAGTGTGATTCCGTCTGGTCGGCCGGCAAAGCTAACAGAGTCACGGTTCAGAAGGTTGCGGGGCTCTCTCTCCGCTGGACACTGGGCAGAGGCAAGGCTTCTTTTAATGATGTCGTTTACTTCGTCGTGTCTAGTGTGCCAACCACCAGATTTTCCACAGTGCAGGCCATGCAATCCATATTCGTCAGCATCTGCCTCGCCGCAAATACACCTATGAACAGTGTGGATAGGGGCAGCAAGACGGAGAGCGACTGCAATACGGAGCTCCTGCGGATCAAGACGTGTGCCTGTCGCAGACATAGGGACTGCCAAAAGGAAGTCCCCTGCATGGGGAGCCTGCACAGCTGTGAGGCGTGCACGATCACTGGGGGTTGTTGCTGCCTCCAGCAAAGCTGTGGCTTCTTTGTCTGCAATGGGGCTGTCCCAACTGGATTGTTTCTTGGCTTTCGGCATGGCTGGTCTGAGTGCTGGGTCTGCCATGGCACCCCATTTCGTGTCGCATTCCGTGTAGTGGGGGTCCTGTATCCCCGCTACATCACTGAGGGTGTCAGGTAGAATTTCCTTAACCAGGTCATCTGATGCTGAGGAGGAAGACAGGAAGGCTGGGACAGCAATTTGGGTGGCAGTGCGGACACCCAAGCCACCGAGCCTAACAGGAAGAGTGGCTTGTTTCCACTGGCACTCGTTGAGGGAGAGATTAACAACTTTTTCCAGCATGGTCTTCAGTAAGAGGTCATACTCTTCAAGCTTTCGGTTGTCGTAAGATGGGGCGCACCTCAGAAAGTAGGTTAGCCTCGGAAGGGATAGGCATTTGGTGAGGAGATAAAAAGCATCGTGGGCATCGATGTCACCTATTCTGTCTTCCATCCTCCTAAGGTCTGCGATTTTCTTGTCAAGGATCTCCTCAATGGCATTAGACCCGAGGGGGGCTCCAAGGAGGGTGCTGTTCTCGGCCCTAATGACATGGGCTCCAGGCAAGGCAGACCTTATTCTAGCTACGATGTCTGGGTTGGAGGAGACTACTTCACACTTGGAAGGGTTCAGGACAAGACCCAGGCTTACTTCTTGCTCCCTTATTTTCCTGATGTCTGCCAAGAGGTCGTCTACGGTGCCAGCTATAGTGCCATCATCCAAAAACCAGATGTTGAACTCGCTGGACAAGCTTTCGGTGATTTCTTTTAAGACTAAGCAGAAAAGAAGGGGAGCAAGAGGATCACCTTGCTGAACGCCTTCACATGATCTGATTTCATGTTCACCAAAGAGCAGTTTTGACTCACCACTGTAGCACGATAGTATGAACGGGTAGAGGGGCCGGAAATGGCGATGTACGGCACAAAGTACTGCATCTCTTCTGACCATGTTGAAGGCATTCTTAAAATCCAGTTTGAGCAGGGCCTTTTCATCAGAAATGTTGGTGATGTATGCTCGTGCTGCATGGGCAGCCGCTTCACAGCCTTGGGGGATTCCAAATCCTAGCTGGATTGGTTTCAGTAATTCAGCCACTTGCTGGCTGACAACCCTCGTAGCAGCCTTGGCAATCAGGCGTCGGAGAGTGTTGCCAACAGCTATTGGCCTGATTCCATCGTCCTTCTTTTTGAGAGCACAGAGGAAGGCACCGAAAAAGAGAGGCCTGATGACCTCAGGTATATCACCAGCCAGGCACATGTTAACGAACCTTGTTAGTTCCATAAGAAGATCTTGTGCAGCATCACCAACCGCAGGATTTAACATTTGCTTGATGTGTTGAGGTTTTAACCCTGTAAAGCCTCCTGCTGACCCAGGTGGAAAAGAAAGGGCTGCTTTGTAGACCTTAGATTCACCGACGGTTAATGGGTCTGAAATGGTGTCGGCTGATGGCGGAACGATGTTGTCGCCTTGTTGGGCTCTGGGTGGGTGCTTGCTTTGCAGGGCCGGCGCTGTGGCTGAGTTTCGAGGAGCAATTTTCTCGTCACTGGTGAGGACTCTAATAGCGCTTGCGGTATTTCCCTCTTCAATTTTCTTGGTGATTTGTGCTCTGATTTTGTTTGTTTCCGGTATGTTGTTGTTACCATTTCTGCGGTGTGTGTGTTTTGCTCGGAGAGGCAGGCGAACTAGGTTATCCCCCCTTGGGTATTCATATATCGCCCTCTGGACCGAGGAAGCAAGTGATTTGTCCCTCCTTGGAGGGACGGTGAGGCATACATTGCCTCATTACATTGCCTCATTGCCTCATTGCCTGAGGCATTACATTGCCTCATTGCCTATATATATATATATATATATATATATATATATATATATATATATATATATATATATATATATATATATATATATATATATATATATATATATATATAATATGAAATACAGTGGGGCCTCGATTTATGATGGTAATCTGTTCCAAGAGACAGCCCGTAAGTCGAAGCGATTTTTTCCATAAGAAATAAGGGGAATTGAATTAATCCGTTCCACACCTTAAAAAAAAAACTTTCAAATGCATTTTATACTGAACGTTGAACCTTACCACTGATTTTCTTTGGACCCATGGCATTATGTTCAAAAAGAAAAAAAATTTTACCGACACTATCGTAACTCGAGTCGCATTTTTCTATCAAATTTACATTGGAAAAATAAATAAAAAAATATTATATTTATATTAGTTATTCAAAATAATTGTTAAAAAAACGAAACATGATTGGCTTAATGGAACAAATACTCTTATTTACTAGGTAACATATTTTGCTAGGTAATATATTAATAAATATATATAGATATATGTTAATTGCTTTTCTGAATGCATTAAACGTTTTTGTTTCAGACAGTGAAGATTCACCACCAAGAAAAGTAACTGTTTCCATGCCCCAAAAGACTGCCGAGTGTAAGCTGACTCTAGATGAACATCAAAATAATATGATACAGGAATCAGGTAATTTAATTTAATTCAAAACATTTTATTTCTTTTTGTATGATGTTTTTCTTTTTAACTTTCAACAAAGGAACTTATTTAAGGGGCTGGGAGAGTTAATTTATCAACCTTCCAACCTGAAACACTGAAGCTTTTTGTGAATAATCTACATGGTAAATGCTGCAACTTTGAATTTATCTGAAATTTAATTTAAAAAATAACAAAATAAATAAAATGAAATAAAATAAAATAAAAATAAAATAAACAAATTGTTTTAATGCATTAAGAAAAGCTTTAAGCTAATGTAATAATTCAATAATTAGTATTTGTAGTTTTATGTATTTAAAACTATTTGGTAAATATTTTCTATACAATGCTAATACGCTTCCACCCATGACAAAATCATGTAGGACTATGAGCACCTCGGTGTTCAGGCCCAGTACAAAACCTTCCCCTCAAACTCCGAGACAAGACAGAACTGGTAAGCTTTATGTAACTGGAGAAACATTTACATACACAGATAGTAACATATACTTGTGCATGGATATTTTAATGTAATATATATTTTTAGCAGCCTTTAGGGTGATGAACACAGTTGATACCTTTCTTGCTGTTGCTTCATTGTCTGAAACAAAATTTTTTAATGCATTCAGAAAAGCTATAAGCTAATATAATAATTCAATAATTACTATTTGTAGTTTTATCTATTTAAAACTATTGGGTAAATATTGGGCGACAAAACTCCCACACAGGGAATAGCTCAACTGACAGCTGAAGCTTACAAGGTCTGCTTGAAGCACGTGCCGGTGAGGAGGGGCAGAAAGAGGAACACTCTAGAAAGAGAACGCAGACGACTGTACAGGAGAAGGAAAAAATTACGGAAATGCTTCGGCAGACACAACTATCACAAGCAAGGAAAATAAGCCTAAGCAGGGAGATCGAAGAAATAGAACAAACGTTGAAGCGATCATATGAGTCTGAGGAAATGGAATTGGAACAGAGAGCTATACAAGAGATAAGGAAAAATCCGAAATATTTTTTCACATACGCTAAATCAAAATCCAAAACCTCGACCAGTATTGGACCGTTAATTACAAATGAAGGTACGTACACAGAGGACAACAAAGAGATTAGTGAAATTCTAAGAAGCCAGTATGAGGCTATGTTTAGCACACCAATTAACGACATGAAAGTTGATGACCCAGACAGCTTCTTTATGAATGACATTCAAGCTGCAGATAATATAACGGATATTACCACAAACTCGGAAGACTTTGAAAGAGAAATTGACAATATGCCCATGCACTCAGCCCCTGGGCCTGACTCATGGAATTCAATATTCATAAAGAAATGTAAAGTACCAGTAGCGAGAGCACTCAGCGTAATATGGAGAAAGAGCCTGGATACAGGGGAGATACCAGCAGCACTTAAATCTGCAGATATAGCTCCGTTGCACAAGGGGGGGAGTAAAGCCTTGGCAAAAAATTATAGGCCAGTTGCACTAACATCACACATAATAAAAGTGTTTGAAAGAGTGATTAGGAATCAAATTTCTAGTTTTATGGAAAACAATGAATTGCACAATCCAGGACAACATGGATTTAGAGCGGGAAGATCCTGTCTGTCACAGTTACTCAACCACTATGACAAAATCACAGAAGCCCTAGAAGAAAAGCAAAATGCAGATGTTGTATACACAGACTTTGCAAAGGCTTTCGACAAATGTGACCATGGGGTGATAGCTCACAAAATGAGGTCAATGGGAATAACTGGAAAAGTAGGACGCTGGATACTCAATTTCCTGTCGAACAGAACACAAAGAGTAACAGTCAATCAGATAAAATCGAGTCCAAGCGATGTTAAAAGCTCTGTACCTCAAGGTACAGTCCTTGCACCGCTACTGTTCCTTATTCTCATATCTGATATAGACAAAAATACACGTCACAGCTTCGTGTCATCCTTCGCAGATGACACAAAAATCAGCATGAAAATTACCTCTGCTGAAGACATTGAAAAACTACAAACAGATGTCAACAAAGTTTTCGATTGGGCAGCAGAAAATAATATGATGTTTAACAGTGATAAATTTCAGGTACTCAGGTACGGCAAAAATGAGGATCTGAAACATAATACAGGGTACAAAACCAATCAAATCTTCCCATAGTAGAAAAACAGCATGTCAAGGATTTGGGAATAATGATGTCCGACGATCTAACGTTTAGGGAGCATAACCAAGCAAATATCGCATCAGCCAGAAAAATGATCGGATGGATTACGAGAACTTTCAAATCCAGGGATCCCATCACAATGGTTGTACTCTTCAAGTCACTTGTGTTGTCCCGTCTCGAATACTGCTCAGTACTCACTTCCCCCTTCAGAGCAGGAGAGATTGCTGAAATAGAGGGAATACAGAGAACATATACGGCACGCATAGACGAGATAAAACACCTAAATTATTGGGATCGTCTCAAAGCTCTCCAAATGTACTCTCTAGAAAGGAGACGAGAGAGATACCAAATAATATACACGTGGAAAATACTGGAGGGCCAGGTCCCAAATCTACACAGTAAAATAACAACGTACTGGAGTGAACGATATGGAAGAAAATGCAAGATTGATCCAGTGAAGAGCAGAGGTGCCATAGGCACAATCAGAGAACACTGTATAAACATCAGAGGTCCGCGGTTGTTCAACGTCCTCCCAGCGACTATAAGAAATATTGCCGGAACAACCGTGGACATCTTCAAGAGAAAACTGGACTGTTTCCTAAGAGAAGTCCCGGATCAGCCGGGCTGTGGTGGGTATGTGGCTCTGCGGGCCGCTCCAAGCAACAGCCTGGTGGATCAAACTCTCACAAGTCGAGCCTGGCCTCGGGCCGGGCTTGGGGAGTAGAAGAACTCCCAGAACCCCATCAACCAGGTATCAACCAGGTATATCAGTAATTGGGCAATATCATATTTATTATTTGGTTTTAAATTTAATACTTATAATTTCATATCATTTCAGAGACAACCAGTGATCTAGGCTTCGATCTCAACAGGAAAGGCTTCCGTAGACCTGCTTCTTTGCTACGTAATAGAGATGAAAATGTGAATGATTATTTGGTGGCCAGCTCTCCTTTCGAAAAATCTAGTAAGTACCGATTTATTATGTGTTTTTTCTTACTTTTTTTTATTTATACAAGAAAGTACATTGGGGGAGAGCAAAGACTTGAAGTTTTACATTCTTGTAAAGCAACTAAGTAGATGATGGTAGTATCATCAATAAATGATAAATAATACTAAAAAGTACCTAATTTCATCTTCATAGTTTTTCACCTTTTGCCTTAAAATTTCACTGTATCTATTGCTACCCAATCTCCCAACCTTTGTTTCCCAATTTGAACATCTTCACCATTGTGATCATTGCTGTCTTCTTATATGTGCTGTCAATCTGCTGTATGGTGTTTATTAATCTTGTTTATATGTATCTATTGCTACCCAGTCTCCCAATCTTTATGTACCCAATCTGAAAATCTTTACCATAGTGATCTTTGCTGTCTTATATGTGCTGTCAATCTGCTATATGGTGTCTATTAATCTTTTAAATTACCCATCAAGCTGTCAATGTAATCAATCAGAGCTTTAATATAACAATGTACTTTAATATACTTACAAAGCTCTCTCATCTCATTTTTCTCTTGCAATGTACTTGTTATCATTTATCAATTCTGATAGAACTTACCTACTTAAAATTATCTGTTAGATTAAGGACCTGCCCGAAACGCTGCGCGTACTAGTGGCTTTACAAGATTGTAATACTGTCCTATTCAATGTATTCTCACAAACCCAATGTACCTTCTTGTATATAAATAAATAAATAAATAAATAAGCCTTTTTCTTTTTTTTTCTTTTGCAGTAACAGAAAAAATGGATTACGTAATGAAGGAACTGTCAAAATTGACACTTTTATCAGGGGATATCCTGAATATTGTCAAAATGACAGAAACCCGTATGGTCAAAACACACGAAGATATACCAATCCTGGAAGACATTCTTCCATCCCCACTTGAAACTGTTGAGGAGGTAGAAAGTCTTTCACACGTGCTGAAAAGTAACATTGAATATAAAAAGAGTATGGTAAGTGTTGCTTATTTTTTTTTAGCCTTGTACATGTCTTTTGATTAGTTTTTTGGGGGATGAAGGAGTGGGGGGGCACAGAATTGATTGTTCAGTGGTACCAATTTTGTTTTTATTAGTTTAAGGTACCAGTAGAACAAAAGCAAAAGTTACTCAAATTAGTGGATTTTTGTAATAGTTAAGAAGGAAAATAGTTAAATCGTATTTATTTATTACAGTTGGAAATTAGAAAATCTAATGTTGAGATTGAAAGATATATATTATTCTCTATTACCTTACAGCTTATGCATTATTTTAACAGGTCCAGATGCTGTCTTTAATGGGCGGTGCAAACTGTGGAGACACAGTGAGACGAATGATGAAGAGGATAGGGACCTATGGGGTCTGGTCTCGGTATTCACTCGTTGGGCGCAAGAAGAAACGTGTCTTCAAAACCTTGGATATTTGTAATGTAATAATAAGTACGTAAATTTGACATTTTTTTGTATTATATATGTATAAATATATATATATATATCACTTAGAACTCTTTGACCCGGCCAGGATTCGAACCCATGCCGTCCAGGATCACCCCTAAACGTACACAGTACCGTGACCACCGCACCAATGATCGTCTATATCGATATATAGACGATCATTGGTGCGGTGGTCACGGTACTGTATACGTTTAGGGGTGATCCTGGACGGCATGGGTTCGAATACTGGCCGGGTCAAAGAGTTCTAAGTGATATATGGCTTGCGCGTTCATGCAGCTTTCTCACATATATATATATATATATATATATATATATATATATATATATATATATATATATATATATATATATATATATATATATATATATATATATATATATATATATATATATATATATATATATATATATATATATATATATATATATATATATATATATATATATATATATATATATATATATATATATATATATATATATATATATATATATATATATATATATATATATATATATATATATATATATATATATATATATATATATATATATATATATATATATATATATATATATATATATATATATATATATGTCGTACCTAGTAGCCAGAACTCACTTTTTGGCCTACTATGCAAAGCCCGATTTGCCTAATAAGCCAAGTTTTCCTGAATTAATATATTTTCTCTAATTTTTTTCTTATGAAATGATAAAGCTATCCATTTCATTATGTATGAGGTCAATTTTTTTTATTGGAGTTTAAATTAATGTAGATATATGACCAAACCTAACCAACCCTACCTAACCTAACCTAACCTATCTTTATAGGTTAGGTTAGGTAGCCGAAAAAGTTAGGTTAGGTTAGGTAGGTTAGGTAGTCGAAAAACAATTACTTCATGAAAACTTGGCCTATTAGGCAAATCGGGCCTTGCATAGTAGGCTGAGAAGTGCGTTCTGGCTACTAGGTACGACATATATATATATATATATATATATATATATATATATATATATATATATATATATATATATATATATATATATATATATATATATCAGTCAGACCACGGAGGAAAAATGAAACAGGAATTTCCTTAAGTACTTTCGTATATTAATACGTCTTCAGAAGGAGTCATTATATTTTGACTCCTTCTGAAGATGTATTAATATACGAAAGTACTTAAGGAAATTCCTGTTTCATTTTTGCTCCGTGGTCAGACATTGTCATATATATATATATATATATATATATATATATATATATATATATATATATATATATATATATATATATATATATATATATATATTATATTATGTTATGATATTATTTCAATATTTCTGATTGCATTGATAATTTGAATTCTCATAGATTTCAATTTATTTTCATTTTGATTTAATAATTTTGTGTGACATTGCATTGGAATTGAGCTGTGTTGTTTACCATACTGTTCATTTCATGAGTACAGTTTATTTTTTTATTTTTTCATTTCATTTTTTTAGCTGTTCTTATTTTTCTGTGATGAGAATATCAGATCATTTGATGTTCTCAATTTTCTGATGGAAGCATCAGACCATTATGGAATGCATCAGATGAGGTAGTTTGGAATGGTGAGGAGGACGAGGGGACAGAGGAGAGGGTAATGGTGGGGAGGACGAGGGGACTGGGGAGGTGGGGATGGTGGGGACAGGGGAATGGAGAATGCTGGGGAGGACAAAGGGACAGGTGAATGGGAGATGGTGGGGGAGGAAGAGGGGACAGGGGAGGGGGAAATGGTAAGGAGGACGATGGGACGGGGAAGTGGGAATAGTGGGGAGGATGTGGGGACGGGGGAGTGGGAAGGACGAGGGGACTGTGGAATGGGGAATGGTAGGGAGGACGAGGGGACGGAGGAAGACTGGAGAACAGGGGAACACCTCAATAAAAGCCAACAATGTATTATTACTCTGTGGCTTCGTGTCTCCCGTCAAAGTGAATTATAATTATATATATCAATTAATTCTTGTAAATTTCCAGAAGCCTGTACCAACACCCACACTAATGCAACTGAGAGAGATGTTGAGACAAGTGTTGCTGATATGTTGAAGAACACCCCAAACAAACTCGGTGGAAACAGATACAAGGTAAAGTTTGCCAATTTGCTGTAGTCGAATTCAATCTCTTTTTAGTAATCTTTGAGAACATTTATGCTATAAATAAGATAAAATAATGTAACTGATTTTGACTAAATATGTATATATATGTAATTTTCTGAGCACTAATAATGAAAGAAAACCAAAATAAGTGTTTACTATCTATATCTATCTATTTACTATCTATTATCTATCTATTTACTATCATTATTATCTATTTACTATCTATATCTATCTATTTACTAAACTATTTATAATAGTTTACTATCTATTTACTATAAGTGTTAATACTATCTCTAACAATGGCCTGGAATAATGCAGGATATAATATTGTTTTATAAAGATTCCTGTTTTTTTTTTGTATAATATGGAAAGGGTTTTTACTTATTAAATTAAATATTATATAATAAAATAATTTATGTATTATTGAAATCAATTAGTAACAAACAATATTTCATTACAGGGTGGTGAAGCAAGAATACATGTGAATCGCACAACAGACTTGGATATGACGCCAGCTGAAAATATACTTCCATAATTGTGCTTGCGGGGGTTGATCTTTGGTTCTTGGTCCTGCCTATCAACTGTCAATCAACTTGTGTACAGATTCCTGAGCCAACTGGGCTCTATCATATCTACATTTGAAACTGTGAATGGAGTCAGCCTCCACCATCATATATATATATATATATATATATATATATATATATATATATATATATATATATATATATATATATATAATATATGTCGTACCTATTAGCCAGAACTCACTTTTTGGCCTACTATGCAAGGCCAGATTTGCCTAATAAGCCAAGTTTTCCTGAATTAATATATTTTCTCTAATTTTTTTTCTTATGAAATGATAAAGCTACCCATTTCCTTATGTATGAGGTCAATTTTTTTTATTGGAGTTAAAATTAACGTTGATATATGACCGAACCTAACCAACCCTACCTAACCTAACCTAACCTAACCTATCTTTATAGGTTAGGTTAGGTTAGGTAGCCTAAAAAGTTAGGTTAGGTTAGGTAGTCGAAAAACAATTAAGTCATGAAAACTTGGTCTATTAGGCAAATCGGGCCTTGCATAGTAGGCTGAGAAGTGCGTTCTGGCTACTATGCAAGGCCCGATTTGCTAATAAGCCAAGTTTTCATGAATTAATATTTTTTCGACTACCTAACCTACCTAACCTAACCTAAATTTTTTTCGGCTACCTAACCAAACTAACCTACAAAGATTGTTAGGTTAGGTTAGGTTAGGTAGGGTTGGTTTAGGTTCGGTCATATATTACGTTAATTTTAACTCCATAAAAAAATTTGACCTCATATATAATGAAATGGGTAGCTTTATCATTTCATAGAAAAAATTTGTGAAATATATTTATTCATGAAAACTTGGCTTATTAGGCAAATCGGGCCTTGCATAGTAGGCTGAGAAGTGCGTTCTGGCTACTAGGTACGACATATATATATATATGTTGTGTATATATGTATATTTGTGTATATATGTATATTTGTGTATATATATATATTTGTGTATATATATATATATGTGTGTATATATATGTATATATACGCACTTCTCAGCCTATAGCAAGGCCCGATTTGCCTTAATAAGAAGTTTTCATGAATTAATATATTTTCATATTTTTTTCTTATGAAATGATAAAGCTACCCATTTCATATATGATATGAGTCAAATTTTTTTATTGGAGTTAAAATTAACGTAATTATATGACCGAACCTAACCAACCCTACCTAACCTACCTATCCTATCTTATAGGTTAGGTTATGGTAATTAGGTAGGACCGAAAAAGTTAGGTTGTTAGGTTAGGCTATAAGTAGGTAAGAGTTAGGTAGTCAAAATATTAATTCATGAAAACTTGGCTGTATTAGGCAAATCGGGCCTTGCATAGTAGGCTGAGAAGCGCGTTCTGGCAACTAGGTACGACATATACAA
>WNGS01119924.1:0-19281 GCA_020271785.1 Procambarus virginalis
CTGATGCCGTTGTTATCCTCTTGATATGTGCTGCAGGAGACAGGTCTGGCGTGATATCAATTCCCAGGTCTTTTTCTTTCTCTGACTCCTGAAGAATTTCCTCTCCCAGATGATACCTTGTATTTGGCCTCCTGCTCCCTACACCTATCTTCATTACATTACATTTGGTTGGGTTAAACTCTAACAATCAATTGTTCGACCATTCCTTCAGTTTGTCTAGGTCTTCTTTGAAGCCTCAGTCCTCTTCTGTCTTAATCCTTCTCATAATTTTGGCATCGTCCGCAAACATTGAGAGAAATGAATCTATACCATTCGGGAGATCATTTACATATATCAGAAACAAGATAGGACCGAGTACAGAGCCCTGTGGGACTCCACTGGTGACTTCACGCCAATCGGGGTTCTCACCCCTCACCGTAACTCTCTGCTTCCTACTGCTTAGGTACTCCCTTATCCACTGGAGCACCTTACCAGCTACACCTGCCTGTCTCTCCAGCTTATGTACCAGCCTCTTATGCGGTACTGTGTCAAAGGCTTTCCGACAATCCAAGAAAATGCAGTCCGCCCAACCCTCTCTTTCTTGCTTAATCTTTGTCACCTGATCGTAGAATTCTATTAAGCCAGTCAGGCAAGATTTACCCTCCCTGAACCCATGTTGGCAATTTGTTACGAAGTCCCTTCTTCCCAGATGTGCTACCAGGTTTTTCCTCACGATCTTCTCCATCACCTTGCATGGTATACAAGTCAAGGACACTGGCCTGTAGTTCAGTGCTTCTGGCCTGTCGCCCTTTTTGTATATTGGGACCACATTCGCCGTCTTCCATATTTCTGGTAGATCTCCCGTCTCCAGTGACCTACTATACACTATGGAGAGTGGCAAGCAAAGTGCCTCTGCACACTCTTTCAGTACCCATGGCGAGATCCCATCTGGACCAACAGTGTGTGTGTGTGTGTGTGTGTGTGTGTGTGTGTGTGTGTGTGTGTGTGTGTGTGTGTGTGTGTGTGTACTCACCTAATTGTACTCACCTAATTGTGCTTGCGGGGGTTGAACTTTGGCTCTTTGGTCCCGCCTCTCAACTGTCAATCAACTGGTGTACAGATTCCTGAGCCTATTGGGCTGTATCATATCTACACTTGAAGCTGTGTATGGAGTCAGCCTCCACCACATCACTTCCTAATGCATTCCATTTGGCAACCACTCTGACACTAAAAAAGTTCTTTCTAATATCTCTGTGGCTCATTTGGGCACTCAGTTTCCACCTGTGTCCCCTAGTGCGTGTGCCCCTTGTGTTAAATAGCCTGTCTTTATCTGCCCTATCAATTCCCTTCAGAATCTTAAATGTGGTGATCATGTCCCCCCTAACTCTTCTGTCTTCCAGCGAAGTGAGGTTTAATTCCCGTAGTCTCTCCTCGTAGCTCATACCTCTCAGCTCGGGCACTAGTCTAGTGGCAAACCTTTGAAACTTTTCCAGTTTAGTCTTATCCTTGACTAGATATGGACTCCATGCTGGGGCTGCATACTCCAGGATTGGCCTGACATATGTGGTATACAAAGTTCTGAATGATACTTTACACAAGTTTCTGAATGCCGTTCGTATGTTGGCCAGCCTGGCATATGCCGCTGATGTTATCCTCTTGATATGTGCTGCAGGAGACAGGTCTGGCGTGATATCAATTCCCAGGTCTTTTTCTTTCTCTGACTCCTGAAGAATTTCCTCTCCCAGATGATACCTTGTATTTGGCCTCCTGCTCCCTACACCTATCTTCATTACATTACATTTGGTTGGGTTAAACTCTAACAATCAATTGTTCGACCATTCCTTCAGTTTGTCTAGGTCTTCTTTGAAGCCTCAGTCCTCTTCTGTCTTAATCCTTCTCATAATTTTGGCATCGTCCGCAAACATTGAGAGAAATGAATCTATACCATTCGGGAGATCATTTACATATATCAGAAACAAGATAGGACCGAGTACAGAGCCCTGTGGGACTCCACTGGTGACTTCACGCCAATCGGGGTTCTCACCCCTCACCGTAACTCTCTGCTTCCTACTGCTTAGGTACTCCCTTATCCACTGGAGCACCTTACCAGCTACACCTGCCTGTCTCTCCAGCTTATGTACCAGCCTCTTATGCGGTACTGTGTCAAAGGCTTTCCGACAATCCAAGAAAATGCAGTCCGCCCAACCCTCTCTTTCTTGCTTAATCTTTGTCACCTGATCGTAGAATTCTATTAAGCCAGTCAGGCAAGATTTACCCTCCCTGAACCCATGTTGGCAATTTGTTACGAAGTCCCTTCTTCCCAGATGTGCTACCAGGTTTTTCCTCACGATCTTCTCCATCACCTTGCATGGTATACAAGTCAAGGACACTGGCCTGTAGTTCAGTGCTTCTGGCCTGTCGCCCTTTTTGTATATTGGGACCACATTCGCCGTCTTCCATATTTCTGGTAGATCTCCCGTCTCCAGTGACCTACTATACACTATGGAGAGTGGCAAGCAAAGTGCCTCTGCACACTCTTTCAGTACCCATGGCGAGATCCCATCTGGACCAACAGTGTGTGTGTGTGTGTGTGTGTGTGTGTGTGTGTGTGTGTGTGTGTGTGTGTGTGTGTGTGTGTGTGTACTCACCTAATTGTACTCACCTAATTGTGCTTGCGGGGGTTGAACTTTGGCTCTTTGGTCCCGCCTCTCAACTGTCAATCAACTGGTGTACAGATTCCTGAGCCTATTGGGCTGTATCATATCTACACTTGAAGCTGTGTATGGAGTCAGCCTCCACCACATCACTTCCTAATGCATTCCATTTGGCAACCACTCTGACACTAAAAAAGTTCTTTCTAATATCTCTGTGGCTCATTTGGGCACTCAGTTTCCACCTGTGTCCCCTAGTGCGTGTGCCCCTTGTGTTAAATAGCCTGTCTTTATCTGCCCTATCAATTCCCTTCAGAATCTTGAATGTGGTGATCATGTCCCCCCTAACTCTTCTGTCTTCCAACGAAGTGAGGTTTAATTCCCGTAGTCTCTCCTCGTAGCTCATACCTCTCAGCTCGGGCACTAGTCTAGTGGCAAACCTTTGAAACTTTTCCAGTTTAGTCTTATCCTTGACTAGATATGGACTCCATGCTGGGGCTGCATACTCCAGGATTGGCCTGACATATGTGGTATACAAAGTTCTGAATGATACTTTACACAAGTTTCTGAATGCCGTTCGTATGTTGGCCAGCCTGGCATATGCCGCTGATGTTATCCTCTTGATATGTGCTGCAGGAGACAGGTCTGGCGTGATATCAATTCCCAGGTCTTTTTCTTTCTCTGACTCCTGAAGAATTTCCTCTCCCAGATGATACCTTGTATTTGGCCTCCTGCTCCCTACACCTATCTTCATTACATTACATTTGGTTGGGTTAAACTCTAACAATCATTGTTCGACCATTCCTTCAGTTTGTCTAGGTCTTCTTTGAAGCCTCAGTCCTCTTCTGTCTTAATCCTTCTCATAATTTTGGCATCGTCCGCAAACATTGAGAGAAATGAATCTATACCATTCGGGAGATCATTTACATATATCAGAAACAAGATAGGACCGAGTACAGAGCCCTGTGGGACTCCACTGGTGACTTCACGCCAATCGGGGTTCTCACCCCTCACCGTAACTCTCTGCTTCCTACTGCTTAGGTACTCCCTTATCCACTGGAGCACCTTACCAGCTACACCTGCCTGTCTCTCCAGCTTATGTACCAGCCTCTTATGCAGTACTGTGTCAAAGGCTTTCCGACAATCCAAGAAAATGCAGTCCGCCCAACCCTCTCTTTCTTGCTTAATCTTTGTCACCTGATCGTAGAATTCTATTAAGCCAGTCAGGCAAGATTTACCCTCCCTGAACCCATGTTGGCAATTTGTTACGAAGTCCCTTCTTCCCAGATGTGCTACCAGGTTTTTCCTCACGATCTTCTCCATCACCTTGCATGGTATACAAGTCAAGGACACTGGCCTGTAGTTCAGTGCTTCTGGCCTGTCGCCCTTTTTNCCACCACAACAGCCGGAAGACCGCCGAGTGAGAGAGAGGGATTTGCCCGTCTTCGTGCCTAATGAGGCTGAGGGCTTCTTCGAGCATTTCGAGAGGGTCGCTACATTGAAGAAGTGGCCGAGGGCAGAGTGGGCGGAGCTAGTTCAAGGAAGGCTCACTGGTGAAGCTCGTGAAGCTTATAACATGCTCGACCTCCAGGAGTGTACCAACTATGATGCAGTAAAACGGGCCGTGCTCCATTCGTTCAAGCTGACGCCGGAGTGCTATAGGAAAAGGTTTAGAGAATGTACCCGATCGCCAGGAAAATCGTATGCGGAGACGGCGAGGGACATGGAAGGAAATTCGTGAAATGGCTGGAGTCAGAAGGAGCAAGATCGGCTGAAGACATCAAGGGCTGATGGTCATGGAAAAGTTTATGTCCGTGCTCTCTCCTGAGATTAGGGTGAGAGTAAAGGAGGCGGACATCAAGGACCTGAGAGCCGCGGCCGATCGAGCAGACATGCTAGAAGAAGCTTTACGTCCACGTCGAGAGGGACAGCACCGACCGCCCGTATTCTCTAGCTATGGGAGAAATAATAGAAGGTCGGACGGATGGAGGACAGGACCGAGTTCTCCCAGGTCCTACCCCTCGAATGGAGACAGCAGAGGACAAAGAGTGCTGTGGAACCGCCGAAGAAGTCACCGAGGGAGAGCTCAAGAGATCTTGTTATCGTCACGGCCGGAGATGCTGAGCACGAGTCTTTGGAAGGCGCAAGAGGAGTCCGCGGAAGAAGAAGGATCCGTTGTTTCAACTGCGGGTTAATAGGACACATGGCGCGCGAATGCAGACGTCCTAAGCAGCGGGGTTACGTTGCTTTTGTGCGGGTAGAGGACCAGTTAGCCGAAGGAGTGCGGGATGGACCCGTACGTAGGAAGAAGGAGGCTAACCCATTCGTGCGTGAGGGAACTGTAAGGGTGGGGGACGCAGACCCCATCCCGGTAATGATGCTGAGAGATACTGGGGCGGAATTTACCCTGGTGAGCAGAACCCTTTTCCCTGAGTGTCACGAGAATACCTGTGTAGGTGAGGCAAGTGTGACCACTGTGGGAGGCCCAGTGCAGATGCCCCTACACCAGGTAACCCTGAGTTCGGTTTATGGATGCCAAACCCTAGTAGTGGGGGTCTGTGCGACGATGCCCACGAGGGAGGCACAGGTCATTTTGGGAAATGACGCATGTGGAGGACGTGTCCTACCGAACCTCGTGAAGGACGAGGAGTGCTTGGAGCACTACAGAAGAAAGGCGAAGTGTTCGACGCCTATGGGGACGAGAAAGGAATCGCCATGGAGGCGTTCCCTGTCTGTGCCGTAGTTCCGAGGCAGTGCGAGGACGAGGAGGGCGTGGATCTGATAAGGCCGACGAGGAGACGTCCGCCGGCCTGGGAATTGATCACCTCGTTATGGAACCCGGAGAGCGAGTGGAGGGCGAAGGCAGCCCAGAAGGTGAGGTACAGGTGACCCTCACCAGTTCTCTCGGGGTGGACCGCACTAGTCTCGAGGAGCTGCAGCAGGCAGAATTCCCCAAGTTGATTTGTAAGGCCAAAGAAGGACGTATGGTCCCGAGAAAGCTACTCACTTTAACAGGCATAAAGGCATATTAATAGACAGTGTAAACCTGTAAGGATGGAGGTCGGAAAAGCCTCTCCAGGTACGAGAGATCAAGTAGCGTTGCCAGCCAAGTGCAGAGCGGCAGTGTTGAGTCCGTTGCACGCTGTTGACTCTGCGGGTCACCTAGGGATGACCACGATGCGACGTCCAACGTCGAGAGAAGTGGCTGGGCAACTACAACATCTTTTCTCTTGGGTGAGGAGGCCCAGGGAAAATCAGGCTGACAGTGGAAATATATTCCGGTCTGAGTGTGTCAGACGAACAGTGATAAATTGGGGAGTGATGCAGATTCGGTCGTCGCCCTACCGATCGCAGTCGAAGGGGGCGGTCGGAAGATTCCACTCCACCTCAGAGACAGCTCTGAGAATGTTCTGCGTAGAGCAGGAAGACGAGTGGGAAGAGACAGCGGGCCCTGTTTTGTTGGCCATTTGCAAAGCAGTGGCAGAACCGTTAAACTTCTCACAGTTCCAGCTGGTGAACGGACGTGAGGTGTGGAGCCCTCGGTCTGTAGTAGGTAAGCAGTGGACGCCCAGGATGACCTTGAAGACGGTCTGCAGACACATGAGGAGTGTCACACATTGGCGGCTGCAATACTGGCTGGAAGCCAAGATTTTTAGTGGAAAGGACAACGTAGTCGCAGATGCGTTGTCCCGCATGCACTAACCAGACATGACTCTTATTTTAAGGGGAGGGGTATGTGACGGTGTTCCCCCCTTCTAATTCTCCCACGCCTGCTGTAAGAGTCATGTCCACTATTCCCGAGCGTTCTCTACATTGCAGGCATCAATTGAACATATGTGGGAGAGAACAGTATTCTCGAAGAGCCGAGAAATTTGCGAAAATGTAACATTTTGGCCTGTGGGATAGGCCCTTTAGGGAGCCAATATGGCGCTGGCAAGTCTGTTCTCCCGCCAAAACTGTGTGACGTCAGTGGCGCCAGATTGGTCACCGTCAGCGACATGGCACTGGGAGCCAATGAAAACCAACTTTGGGAAAAGTGACGTCACATAGGCATGGGGGTCCAGCCGTGTTGGCGCCAGGCGACATCAGTCTTTCACGACACGTCCGAGAGGTAGGACGCGCGATCGGTCATCCTGTCAGAGTGACGGATTTACCGAACTCCGGTGGATTTAAGCGTCTCCAGTTGTTGGCACGCACTCTGTGAGGTCTTCCTGCAACCCAGAAGTGGCTCAGATAAGGAATTGACAGAATATTGAGCAACAAGTGCTCAGGGACAGGTGCGTTGCAAGAAGTGGGCCGGGCATCGACGTGTGTCGTCGTTGGCAGTTCACCAGTATAAGAGACAGCTTAGTGGCCGGGCCACCCACCGTGAGTGAACCGGGTTGACAGCCTTGTCAACCAGGTTGAACGTGTGATCGACGATCCTGTCAAGTTTGACAGTAACCCCACCTTCGTGGAACCCTACGAGTCAACAGTTGGATGCAAGCACGTCGAGAAGTCTTCCCAAATACCTAGCGATATATCTAGACGACGAGGGAATTGACAGTGTTGTGAGCTTCAAGTGCTCTGAAGTCGGGTGCTGTGCGTGTGTCGTCCGGGACGGCTGATAACTTCACAGTGACTTCGTAGTGGTGAGAGGCAGTTACTCTGGGAGTACAGTGACAAGAACTAATTGGGAAACGTACGACGACCGCCGAGACGTAGGCTGGCTGCCGTAGTTGGGAGGAAAGTTGACGGCCAGGAGACCGACTTCAACCCTGCGACGTACTGTAGGGGAAGCACGGACCTGCTGTGTACAGAAGCGGCGAGACGCGACATCCTAAGGCGTGGGCTTGTGTTTCTGGATGGTGAACGAGGCGAGAGCCTGGACCAGGAGCTACAACCCAACTGTCATCCTAGGATAGGTGAAGTAGGTGTTTACAGTTACCCTCCCATTTCCCCTTTAGTTAGCTATATATATTCTTGTCAGGATATTTTATATGTCGTGAGCAAGTCTCACTTGAGTTTAAGTCACAGAGAGCACAGTATGTGGTGAGCCTGCCCAGAGCGCTCACAGTATCAGTTTACATATATATCTATGTGTGGGTGTGTGCAAGCACCAAGATTCATCAGAGAATTTACTGTGACTATTATTAATCTCCAGTGAGTATTATTATTATATATATATATATTGTAGTAAACCAGATATTGGTGGATTGATCTCTATAATCTATTGATATAAATGCCTGTGGATTGATCTCTATAATCTATTGATATAAGTGCCCGTGTGTTGATCTCTATAATCTATCGATATAAATGCCCGTGTGTTGATCTCTATGATCTATTAATATAAATGCCTGTGTATTGATCTTCATGATGTATATATATATATGCCTGAATTTTATTACTGATTTATATATGACATGCCTGTGTACTGAATAATATCATATACGTGAAGTGATTGCCAGTGATATCTCTTTAAGAGAAAGTATAGATATAAAGAAAAGTTCAGTGATCAAGTGAGTGCATTCACAGTAAATATTATTAAGAATAGAGTAATCTTTTGGTACGGTGAAAAGTCACTGTGAGAGTATTGTGAATAAGATGTTGATCGTGAGGCCAGTGAAATCATAAGTAAGCCATGTGAACGTTGAATAGTGTTTTGGAAAAAGTTAAATAAACGGGGATCGTGACAGAATTAGAAAACAAGTACTAGTCTGTTCCCACGATCGCGAGGGTCCCGGTCAGCTGAGTTCTGACAGGTGACACGTGCCGATGTTACCATATCGGTGCGCTCTAGAATATTATGCTATGAATGGAGCAATTGTCATATATTATTCCTGATACATTGATGCATATATATTTCTCGTTGTCTTTTAAGTAAAATACCAAAACTCTTTGGTGTTTGATATCATCCCCTCCATTTATCTTGTGACCGTGTAATGATATAAAGTAGAGTGACCTGCCTGATACTATATTACTGGATTTGCTCTTGCCACAATTACACCTGACCACTGCAGTGTTACTGGACATCTAAAAAAACCAGTTGGCGACCTTGAAGGCTGTATAAGAGTTCGGTGTCGGGGCGGGCCACAGATTGAGGGAACGATCTGTGCCCCCACTCATCTTACAATCTAAAGGCCGGTTGTGAGACCGACTGGGGTACTCTCCGAGGCCAGCAGTGGAGCCTAGAGGATTGAGGGAAGACCCGCCGAACGACGGTGAGTAAGGGTTATTGTTGGAGCAACCACCTGGAAAGGAGATCCAGTCTATTGTTGCTTTAACCCTTCTCTAACGAGAACACCGTGAAACCCCGACAATATATATATATATATATATATATATATATATATATATATATATATATATATATATATATATATATATATATAGTGTGTGTGTGTGTGTGTGTGTGTGTGTGTGTGTGTGTGTGTGTGTGTGTGTGTGTAAACTAGCTGTACCCAACCACGCGTTGGTGTGGCTCAGCAACGCATGTGCGTTGCTCAACCACAGCAACCTTCCCTGTCCCCCAGTCCTCCCCACCATTCCCCCTTCACCCGTCTCCTCGGCCTCCCAACCATTACCCACTCCACCGTCCCCTCGTCATCCCCACCAAGCCCCACTCCCATTTCCCTTTGTCCTCCCCGCCATTCTCCATTCCCCCATCCCCTCGACCCCACCATCCCAAACTCCCCCGTCTCCTCGTCCTTCCCCACCATTACCCCCTCCCTTGTCCCCTCGTCATCCCCACCATCTCTCACTTCCGTCCCCTCGTCACCATTCCACACTCCCTCGTCCGTTACGTTCCCAAATGGTCTGATGTTCCCATCAGAAAATTAGGAACAGCAAGTAATCAGATATTCCCATCACTGAAATATAAAATAATTATGAAATGAATTTAAAATATGAAAAAAATACAAAAATAAACTATACTCACGAAATGAACGGTATAGTAATCAACACAGCTCAATTCCAACACAATTCTCACAAAATAATTAAATCAAAATGAAAATAAATAAAAATATATGAAAATTCAATTTATCAATGCAGTCAGAAACACTGAAATTGAATTGTAACATATTTAGTATAGCATGTGTGTTGCTCTTACATGCAACAGATGGCACTGTTTTTCAAGAAAAGCATAGTTTTACCTGTCACAGGTGTGGCATCTATACTCATACTTACGATATGAACGGTATGGAAAACAACACAGTTCAATTCCAACACAATGTCACACAAAACTATTAAATAAAAAATTAAATAAATCGAAATCTATGAAAATAAAATCTATCAATGCAATCGGAAACCTTGAAATTGAATTCATGGCAGTATTTAGTGTAGCGTGCATGTTGCTATTATGTGCAACAGATGGCACTGTTTTTCAAAAACGCATGTTTTACCTGTCACAGGGGGTGGCATCTATATAGTAGGTATATTAAAAGACGTGCCTATTCGAATGCAACATTGTGTCAAAATTTCATAGCAATCCATGAAGAACTTTTGGAGATTACAGCATGTGTTGCTCTTACGTCCAACAGATGGCGCAGTTTTTCCAAAAAAGCATGTTTCTTTCTGTCACTGGTGAGGCATGTATATAGAAGATATATATAAAATGACGCGCCTATTCAAATGCAACGTTGTGTCAAAATTTAAAAAATTTCAAAGGAGTCTCTTGCGAAGCTCAATTAAAGACTTTTTGTCAGTCCAAAAACACGCAATCCGGTTGACCCTCCTAGTCCTCCCTTATGTTGTGTAATTTTATCATAGAATTCCTGTAGGCCCGTCAAGCAAGATTTACCGGCATTAAAGCCATGTTGATGTATGTTTACATAACATTTTCTGTGGGTGTGTAACTAGTCTCATCCTAATTACTTTTTCGAGTACAATACAGGGGATTCCTGTCATTGATACTGTTCTTTAAGTGCCTTATATCTATATACTTGAAAATTGGTTACTTGCTTGAGGTAGGCTAAGGACCTACTTCATATATAACATCGACGGTAATTCTTTGTCTGGTCCATTGACTTTTAGTTCGCCAAGTGATGCTAGATGATTATTTACTCTGCTGTCACCTCAATATTCAAGTCTCACATCTAAGGTCGCCTCCTCTTAACAATGAGAGTTGTTCAAGCTCAGTTGTCATCACTCCATGGAAAGTGGCGTTCGCCAATTTCCGTATCACTCTCTGTATATTTCCCTCCCGTTTGTCGTAGTTTTGTCACTTGTTCGGTCAATTTCATTTTCCTCCATGTAAGACTATGCGGTAGTTTTAGGTGCGTCTGTGCTTTGATGGAAATTATGAGAATGGTCGGTAGAGCGGCGGTCTCGCTTCATGCAGGTCGGTGTTCAATCCCCGACCGTACAAGGTGTTGGGTACCATTCCTGTCCCCCGTCACATCCCAAATCCTTATTCTGACCCATTCAAGTGCTATATTGTTGTAATGGCTTGTCGCTTTCTCCTGATAGTTCCCTTTCCTTTGATCTCTTTACCTCATCCACTCATTCCAGCTATTCGTCTTTGCCTCTCCGATCTGTCTCTTGAATCACAGGTTATTATATTCTCTCCTGTGTTTTCCTCTTATTGTGTGTATGATACACTCTTCAGCCTCTTAGTATCTCCATTTGACTTTAGCCATCATTTCTTCCACTGATTCCTCTAAGTTCTTCCTCCCACTGTACATTTTCTCGTATCCTCGTGTATTCCCTCTTCTCTATAGTCAGGTCTCCTTTCCCAGACGCCTTGTCCGGTGGTCATAGTCTTAAGGTTAGTCATATTGTCCAAGACTTGAACACAATGATTACTGGCTGCTGCTGCTGGTGTTTCATGACCCAAGTGTCTGATGTCTTCCTTATTCTGAGTGAAGATCAGCTTTAATAGGCTTGGTTTATGTGCCCACCTAGTTGTGCCCACCTAGTTGTGCCCACCTAGTTGTGCTCACCTAGTTGTGCTCACCTAGTTGTGTTCACCTAGTTGTGCTCACCTAGCTGTGATTGGGGGGTTGAGCTCTGGCTCTTTGGTCCCGCCTCTCAACTGTCAATTACCTGGTGTTAAGATTCCTGAACCTACTGGGCACTATCATATATACATTTTAAATCGTATATGGAGTCAGCCTCCACCACATCACTGCCTAATGCATTCCATCTGTTAACTACTCTGACACTCAAAAAGTTCTTTCTAACGTTTCTGTGGCTCATTTGGGTACTCGGTTTCCACCTGTGTCTCTTTGTTCGAATTCCACCAGTGTTGAACAGTTTATCTTTATCTACACTGTCATTTCATCTGAGAATATTGTAAGTAGTGATCATGTCTCCCCTTACTCTTCAGTCTTCCAGTGTCGTGTGGTTCAATTCCAGTAATCTTTCCTTCAAAGCTCATTCCTCTCAGCTCGGGGACTAGCCTGGTAGCATACTTCTGAACCTTTTTTAACAGATTTATGTTTGACTAGATGTGGACTCCACGCTGAAGCTGCATATTCCAGTATTGGTCTGACATACGAGGTATACAAGGTTCTGAATGATTCCTTACTCAAGTTTCTGAAAGCAGTTCTTATGTTCGCCAGCCTTGCATACGCCGTTGATGTTATTCTTTTGATGTGGGCTTCAGGGGACAGGTCTGGTGTGATACCTACCCCAAAATCTTTCACTCGACCCGACTCCTCAAGGATTTCCTCTCCCAGCTGGTACCTCGTGTTTGGCCTCCTGCTTCCTACGCCTATTATCATCACTTGCACTTTCTCGAGTTAAACTCTAGTCACCATTTGTTGGACCATTCCTTCAGTCTGTTCAGGTCATCCTGTAGCCTCCTGTTATGAAGTCAGCTTGCTGGAGAAACGAGTCTTCCCCTTGAGAGTCATTCTGCAAGACCTTACCTAAGAGGTCAAGGAGATATAGACCTGAATATATATGTAAGTTAAACACTGGATTAAATTTGACAGCCAGATTAAATTAAGTTTGTGGAGCGGGCGGATCATACTCTGTGGTAGGCACAGTTTTAATCAGTTACAGTGATTGATCGTGTGCCCAGCGACCATAGTAAGGTTTGTTGATATATTAGACATGCTGTGTTAAGGCAGAAAACCTAAATAAGAGAGTGTAGATGGGAGAACCAGCTGAGGGGAGGAGTGGCACATCCTCTCTTGCGATAGCTTGCAGGTGATTGACCAGCTGGCAGCCTGGGGCGGGCGGGCCGGGAAGTGGAGAATGGACCCGCTTGGGCGTGGGGGAGTCCTCACGGCAGGCAGGAGTCAGAGGAAGGTTGAGTGGAGACATTTATAATGTAGTTTATTTTCAATCTATGTTTGCAGGGGAACATTTATATTGGCGTATCGATGGGTTGCAGGTTTGTTCCGAGGAAGGAGTTGATGGAAGTACTCTGAGGCCAGAGAAGAAGTTGATGATTGGAACTTCAAGCCTGTAGGGGTAGATGGTGTACTCTGTGGAAGAGCAAGCCCCATAGTGAGGAATTGGATCTCATACTGTGGGAAGAGGGGCAGTGAAGTCTCACATGTTTCTGTGGAAACGATAGTGGAGTACCGCTGGAGTCCAAGGAGAACCACGTGATGCAGCAGCCTGGAAGAGCTACAGAGGATCCTGGTAGATAAACCTGGAAGAACCTGAAGATGTCAGGGTAGTGAACTTGGAGATGTGGGAAGGAAGTTCTTGTTAACTACTTGTAGGAAGTTGGTAGAGTGCTTGATTGTCGTTAGTGTGCAAGACGCAGTGAAAGGTGGGTAGTTGATTATAATTTCTATGCCAAGGAATCCTTATACTGAAGTTTACGGAGAGTTACCGCTATAGGCTAGATTTCCTGCAGATATATATGTATATCTTCTAGGGCTGATAGTGCCGTATTGATCTTGTAAGATTTATCCACTTGGTGAGGTGGATAGTGTAAGTTGTGAGCCAGAAGTTGGGCGACCACTTGGTATAAGTGACTGATGAAGTCTTGATGGATTTGATCTGCAACCAGGTTATAATATCATAAAGTGCAGAGGTTTATATTCCATTTTATTATATGTGAATGCTTTGTATATGTTCTGTTTTGTTATTAAATCTGTGTAGTTAACATGTGTATGCCCTTGTCCTAGTGAGGCTTCCCAGAAAGCAGAAAAGAGAGAGAGAGAGAGAAAAAAAACAAGAACCATAGTTGTGGACAGGATAGTACAGAGTAATATTTCTAAAAGGGGATTAAGGAGATCATACCAAATTAAGGAGAGAGTGGGGAGTCACGGCAGCTCGAGTGGGTGTGTGCACGTGACAACGAGGTCAGTATTGGAGCCGCCCCCCCCTAAACGTATGACGTTGAACCCCTCTTCAAGTGTCAGGAGCACACAGGGTGATCTCCCGATTAAAAAGTAAACACTCCAAGGAATTTTGGGTTGGTTTTCAGTAAGGATGGACGGATAACCGACAACAACACCACATAATACCTCCTCTGTCTTAATCCTTCTCATAATTTTAGCATCATCAGCGAACATTAAGAGGAATGAGTTTATACCTTTCGGAGGATCATTCACGTATATCAGAAACAGGATAAATCCTAGTACAGAACCCTGCGGGACTCCGCTGGTGACAACACGCCAGTCTGTGGTCTCACCCCTCACAGTAACTCTCTCTGCTTTTTGTTGTTCAGGTCCCTTATCCATTGGAGCACCCTATCACTTACTCCAGCTTGTTTCTCCACCTTATGCATCAGTTTCTTATGGGGTACTGTCTCAAAAGATTTCTGACAGTCCAAGAAAATGCAATTTGCCTATCCTTCTCTTTCCTGCTTAATGCTCGTTGCTTGGTCATAGAATTCTATTAAACCTGTGAGACACAACTTGCCTTCCTTGAACCCATGCTGGTGACGTGTTACAAAGTCCCTTCTCTCTAGATAGGCTACAAGTCTTTTACTCACGGTTTTCTTCATCACCTTGCATGATATACAAGTTAAGGACACTGGCCTGTAGCTTAGGTCCTCTTGCCTATCCCCCTTATTGTAGATTGGGACTACGTTGGTTGTATTCCAACTCGCTGATAGGTCTCCCATTTCCAGTGACTTGTTATAGACGTATATATATATATAGTGACAGTATAGTTATAGACAGTGGTACGCAAAATGCTTCTGCGTCCTCTTTTAGCATCCAAGGTGAGATTCCATCAGGTTCAGCAGCCTTAGTCATGTCTAGATTGAGAAGATACCTAATAGTCTCATCTCTGGCAAATTCAATATCTTCCAAGTCTGCTTTGTTTATCCCACCTCTCGTGGTTCAGGGACTTCCCTTGATCTGTTGTGAAGACCTACTGGGATCTCTTGTTGAGTTCTTCACGCACCTCTCTGTCATTCTCTGTGTTCCCATCCTCTCCCTTTTCAGTTTAATCAATAGTTCTTTCACTTTGTTGTTTCCCTCCAGATGTATCTGTATAGCAATTTTGCTTGGGTCTTGGCTTTACTTGCTATGTCGTTTTCAACTGCCTCTCCGCTTCTCCCCTCACTTTGAAGTACTCATTTCTGGCCCTCTGGTATCATGTTATTTCTGTAGTTTCTCCATGCCCTTGTGCTTAGCTGCCTTGCTTCCTAGGTGCATGATTGAACCCTGGATTGTGTGTACTCACCTAGTTTGTACTAACTAGTTGTGTTTGCTGGGGTTGAGCTTTAGCTCTTTGGTCCCACCTCTCGACTATAAATCAACTGGTGTACAGATTCTGGAACCTATTGGGCTCTATCAACCTTCATTGAAACTATATCTGGTCTGCCTCTCTACCAGAGGCAGACAGGTGTTTTTGCCCTTGCCCTTCAACCCCTCACAGTGTTCAAGAGAGAACTGGATAAGCACTTCCAAAGGATACCTGATCAACCAGGCTGTGACTCATACGTCAGTTTGCGAGCGGCCGCGTTCAACAGCCTGGTTGATCAGTCCAGAAACCAGGAGGCATGGTCGACGACCGGGCCGCGGGGACGCTACCCCGGAAGCACCCCTCAAGGCAAGGTAACCACCACATCTCTTCCTAATGAATGTTAACCCGTCTGAAACTGAAGAAATTCTCACTAATATCTGTGGCTAATTTGGGTATTAATTTCCACCTTTATTCCCTTGTTTGTATTCCACCCTGATATATAGTCTTTATCAACCCTATCCATTTCTCTGAGAAATTTGTATGTGTAATCATCTTTTTGTCCTCTGTTTTGCAGTGACATGAGGTTTAATACCAGTAGCCTCTCCTCATAACTCATATTTTTTAGCTGCAAGATTGTCTGGTGTCAGAGCTTTGAACTTTCTATAATTGACTCTTCATATTTGACTAAACATGATTTTTGGAGCCGCATACTCCAGGATTGAGCTTACTAAAGTGTTTGGTGTGTGTGTGTATACTCACCTAATTCTTCTTGCGGGGATTGAGCTTTGGCTTTTTGGTTCTGCCTCTCAACTGTCAATCAATTGGTGTACAGATTCCTGAGCCTCTGTGTGTGTGTGTGGTGTGTGTGTGTGGTGTGTGTGTGTTGTGTGTGTGTTGTGTGTGTGTGTGTGTGTGTGTGTGTGTGTGTACTCACCTAGTTGCACTCACCTATGTTGTGTTTGCGGGGGTTGAGCTCTGGGCTCTTTGGTCCCCGCCTCTCAACCGTCAATCAACAGGTGTACAGATTCCTGAGCCTATTGGGCTCTATCATATCTGCACTTGAAACTGTGTATGGAGTCAGCCTCCACCACATCACTTCCTAATGCATTCCATTTGTCAACCACTCTGACGCTAAAAAAGTTCTTTCTAATATCTCTGTGGGCTCATTTGGGCACTCAGTTTCCACCTGTGTCCCCTGTGCGTGTGCCCCTTGTGTTAAATAGCCTGTCTTTATCTACCCTATCAATTCCCTTCAGAATCTTGAATGTGGTGATCATGTCCCCCCTAACTCTTCTGTCTTCCAGCGAAGTGAGGTTTAATTCCCGTAGTCTCTCCTCGTAGCTCATACCTCTCAGCTCGGGCACTAGTCTTAGTGGCAAACCTTTGAACCTTTTCCAGTTTAGTCTTATCCTTGACTAGATATGGACTCCATGCTGGGGCTTTGCATACTACAGGATTGGCCTGACATATGTGGTATACAAAGTTCTGAATGATTCTTTACACAAGTTTTTCTGAATGCCGTTCGTATGTTGGCCAGCCTGGCATATGCCGCTGATGTTATCCTCTTGATATGTGCTGCAGGAGACAGGTCTGGCGTGATATCAATTCCCAGGTCTTTTTCTTTCTCTCTGACTCCTGAAGATTTCCTCTCCCAGATGATACCTTGTATTTGGCCTCCTGCTCCCTACACCTATCTTCATTACATTACATTTGGTTGGGTTAAACTCTAACAATCAATTGTTCGACCATTCCTTCAGTTTGTCTAGGTCTTCTTTGAAGCCTCAGTCCTCTTCTGTCTTAATCCTTCTCATAATTTTGGCATCGTCCGCAAACATTGAGAGAAATGAATCTATACCATTCGGAGATCATTTACATATATCAGAAACAAGATAGGACCGAGTACAGAGCCCTGTGGGACTCCACTGGTGACTTCACGCCAATCGGGGTTCTCACCCCTCACCGTAACTCTCTGCTTCCTACTGCTTAGGTACTCCCTTATCCACTGGAGCACCTTACCAGCTACACCTGCCTGTCTCTCCAGCTTATGTACCAGCCTCTTATGCAGTACTGTGTCAAAGGCTTTCCGACAATCCAAGAAAATGCAGTCCGCCCAACCCTCTCTTTCTTGCTTAATCTTTGTCACCTGATCGTAGAATTCTATTAAGCCAGTCAGGCAAGATTTACCCTCCCTGAACCCATGTTGGCAATTTGTTACGAAGTCCCTTCTTCCCAGATGTGCTACCAGGTTTTTCCTCACGATCTTCTCCATCACCTTGCATGGTATACAAGTCAAGGACACTGGCCTGTAGTTCAGTGCTTCTGGCCTGTCGCCCTTTTTGTATATTGGGACCACATTCGCCGTCTTCCATATTTCTGGTATCTCCCGTCTCCAGTGACCTACTATACACTATGGAGAGTGGCAAGCAAATTCCTCTGCACACTCTTTCAGTACCCTGGCGAGATCCATCTGGACCAACAGTGTGTGTGTGGTGTGTGTGTGTGTGGTGTGTGTTGTGCTGTGTGTGTGTGTGTGTGGTGTGTACTCACCTAATTGTACTCACCTAATTGTGCTTGCGGGGGTTGAACTTGGCTCTTTGGTCCCGCCTCTCAACTGTCAATCAACTGGTGTACAGATTCCTGAGCCTATTGGGCTGTATCATATCTACACTTGAAGCTGTGTATGGAGTCAGCCTCCACCACATCACTTCCTAATGCATTCCATTTGGCAACCACTCTGACACTAAAAAAGTTCTTTCTAATATCTCTGTGGCTCATTTGGGCACTCAGTTTTCCACCTGTGTCCCCTAGTGCGTGTGCCCCTTGTGTTAAATAGCCTGTCTTTATCTACCCTATCAATTCCCTTCAGAATCTTGAATGTGGTGATCATGCCCCCCTAACTCTTCTGTCTTCCAGCGAAGTGAGGTTTAATTCCCGTAGTCTCTCCTCGTAGCTCATACCTCTCAGCTCGGGCCTAGTCTGGTGGCAAACCTTTGAACCTTTTCCAGTTTAGTCTTATCCTTGACTAGATATGGACTCCATGCTGGGGCTGCATACTCCAGGATTGGCCTGACATATGTGGTATACAAAGTTCTGAATGATTCTTTACACAAGTTTCTGAATGCCGTTCGTATGTTGGCCAGCCTGGCATATGCCGCTGATGTTATCCTCTTGATATGTGCTGCAGGAGACAGGTCTGGCGTGATATCAACTCCCAAGTCTTTTTCTTTCTCTGACTCCTGAAGAATTTCCTCTCCCAGATGATACCTTGTATCTGGCCTCCTGCTCCCTACACCTATCTTCATTACATTACATTTGGTTGGGTTAAACTCTAACAACCATTTGTTCGACCATTCCTTCAGCTTGTCTAGTCTTCTTGAAGCCTCAAGTCCTCTTCTGTCTTAATCCTTCTCATATTTTGGCATCGTCCGCAACATTGAGAGAAATGAATCTTACCCTCGGGAGATCATTTACATATATCAGAAACAAGATAGGACCGAGTACAGAGCCCTGTGGGACTCCACTGGTGACTTCACGCCAATCGGGGTCTCACCCCTCACCGTAACTCTCTGCTTCCTATTGCTTAGGTACTCCCTTATCCACTGGAGCACCTTACCAGCTACACCTGCCTGTCTCTCCAGCTTATGTACCAGCCTCTTATGCGGTACTGTGTCAAAGGCTTTCCGACAATCCAAGAAAATGCAGTCCGCCCAACCCTCTCTTTCTTGCTTAATCTTTGTCACCTGATCGTAGAATTCTATTAAGCCAGTCAGGCAAGATTTACCCTCCCTGAACCCATGTTGGCAATTTGTCACGAAGTCCCTTCTCTCCCAGATGTGCTACCAGGTTTTTCCTCACGATCTTCTCCATCACCTTGCATGGTATACAAGTCAAGGACACTGGCCTGTAGTTCAGTGCTTCTGGCCTGTCGCCCTTTTTGTATATTGGGACCACATTCGCCGTCTTCCATTTTCTGGTAGGTCTCCCGTCTCCAGTGACCTACTAACACTATGGAGAGTGGCAGCAAAGTGCCTCTGCACACTCTTTCAGTACCCATGGCGAGATCCCATCTGGA